>CAIGRL010035524.1:0-10786 GCA_903798325.1 Fraxinus xanthoxyloides
CTTGTCAACAATTGCGGCTCTGCCAACAGACTTCTCCTTCCAACGATCAAAAAACTTCTAAAATTTGAGAAAAAATGTAAAACAAACAGGGGCTTTAATCGAAGTCAAAGTCAAACAATCAATATTAACCACATTTTTCACGAGTCCCACAATTTTTCAACTACACTTTTCAAAAACTTCTATCACAATTTACTAAAAATTTAATTTTAATCCCCACAAAATACTCTCTAAAGCAATATCCACAATGTCTATTAAATGGACATGATTACTCTAATGTTTTAAAAAAATCAAAGTATTGTTCAAGTCCAGTATGATGTTTCGTAAATTATTTGATTTGATTTTTGCTTCCCTCGATTTATGTGGATAAAAACTTTAAAAGTAAAATCATGCCCAAAAAACTTAGTATATCATAAAATTTATTATAATATATTCTTCGACATATTACATGGACCACAACATGGTTGACATGTGATAGTCATAGAGCTCCTAATCTAGGCTCCTTCTCATCGAATATTTTGTTCATACATATCTCTATGTTCTATCTCTATGATTGTCATAGAGCTCCTAATCAATGTTGTAGGCTCTTTCTCATCGAACATTTTGTTCATGCATATCTCTATGTTCTATAATTTTATTTTTTTAAAGTTAATTGAGTATGATATAATTTATATAATACACAATAAAATATTACACTCTCATTACAAAGAAGTTTGATTACAGCATTGAAAATCGAATTTTATTTTATTTTCTTTCACTTCAATTATGTAGCAACAATAAGATATATTTTGTTAGATTATGTCTCTCTTTTTCTAAGTTTTACGGTTGATTAATATTGAATGAAGAAAAAAATTGAGCTCTCTCTCAATTTTGTCAAACTCTCTATATAAAATCAAGGGAATTTTACTATGCGAGCTTTTCATTAAATCATAGCAAATACGTCCCAAACCTTTCAATAATGTGCGACGAAATAATTTTTGAACTGAACAACAAAACCTCTGGTGTGTTGTTTCATATTTTCGTACTTTCGTTGCATCGCAAATCTCTATGATAATTAGCAATGATAATCCACAAACTTTTCAACTTGGTTTTGAACTCATGCGTGTAGGCCATCACAATAACTAGACATATGTTACCCACAAGCAAAGTACAAAAAATTGATGTTTTTGTGTGTAGGGTCTAACGTAAATGGACTTCAAACATCATGACATGGTACCACACTTTGCCAACACCCCATGTGACAAATCCACCAACCCAATCTAATTCCAAGTGATTATTTCATTCTTAGCACATTAATTATTAGTCTTTAATCTTACTATTTCTCATGAAATATTTTAGAGAAAAAATATGATTAGTTCATAGGTCAAAACACAGTCAACGGTACTTTGACTCAATTGTCATGGTCAACATTTCTTATTAATGATTAGGGCAACAAAGTGCATTTTTTCAAGTCAATTTTCCCCTAAAGAAAAGTTTGGTAGAGAACTTCATAGGAAATTGGAGAATCCCATTGTATTTTTACTTGGTTAACTTGACATGAAACGATGTTAGTAAAATAAGAATTAGAGGTTTCAAATTTCATTTTCTCTCTTTTCATTCAACTTGTTAAAAGTTGAAATGGAAGCTTCAAAAGACTTATTTTTTCATTCAATTACTACCAAACTAGTATCAAATGCTTTGATTGACCCCTGTTGAGCGATGATCCTTCCACTCGACACTGTCGAATCACTGAGATTGACTTTTTCATCCCTACTTGACGGATGAATCTTACAGTCAATCTCGTTTCTGCATTTGTACTCAATGGTCAATTTACCCTTGCAACATTGTGTATTAAACCCCTAAAGATTTTCAATACAAGCTAACTTCTTTTCAGTTGAAGCCAAAATACCTAGCCACACTATCCAATTTTTTGGAAAATCATTTTTGGAGCTCGTGATCTTACACTAAAGAAGATTATATTATCTGAAGCGTGATTATTTAAAAATCTACAATAATTTGTCAATTCACTAGTCAAAACACATTCTACATTACTTTGACTCGAGTGTTCAAATGAGTCATGATCTTGTAGCATATAATAATTTATAGTGACTAAAGTGATGCTTCAATTGAAATTAGGAATTTTATAGTAGAAATTATATCACCTGATATGATGAGTTAGTTAGGATTTACAAAATTATGCAAAAGATACAAATCTAAAAAGAAAAGAAAAATCTCAAAGTTAAAGGACAAAAACGGCGAAGGTTGATTTGAGATCTATTATTTAAAATTGACAGTTCAATTTGATGTTCGTCCAATAATTCATTGACACGTCGGTTTAAATTAAGATGTTCAATTCTTCTCTCACCACTTATACTTAAAAAAGATTGTGCTGTGTATATTATGGTACACATAGCGGTGTCCATAATGGACACGTGTGCTCCCCTATTGGGAGTGCGTCTGTCCCCACCGGCACTCCCCAATAGAGGGGCACACGTCTCCATTATGGACACCGTTTTGTGTACCATTGCATTTTCCACTTAAAAATAGGTGGCTGACCTGACTCGTTGATGCCACCCATACTCAACAGAAAGATACCAACTGAAACAGAAAACTCCATTTTAAGAGAGAGAAACAAGAGCAAAAATCTAGAGAGAGAAAAAGCCGCCCCTCCATTTTATTGTGTATGCACACAATGTTACAAACACCAATCAAACTATGATGCTAGATTCGATTCTCATATCTACAATTAATCCTCACATATGGAAATTATAGAGAGACTTGTTTTCAGGATGCTTTTATGGTGTTTATGCTAATTCATTGGATCTCGAAACCTTTCTATCGACCTGCATTTCGTGCTAGTTTCCGACGATTAATTCAAACTGCGACGCCATAGTAGTGAAATGAGAGATTTGATGAAGCAGCTGTGGGAGTAGAAGCAGGAATTTTTGGAAAATCAATATTTGAAGAAAGGGAAATAGAGGAATGAATGACAGAGGAGGGGGATCGTTTGTTGCTGTGAGGAGGATTTCGTCAGGTCTCGATCGAGGAAATAGTTACCACTCTACTACTGGTATGTTTAATTTTCTCATACTTCTAAGTTCTACAATAATATATCTAACTTTAATTCTTCATTCTCATTTTCATCTATCTGTCTCTCGATACATATACATATGCATGTTGTGTATTGTAGATGTACGTATAGGCGGGGAGTTAATGTAATCGAAGGGGTTCTGGATCTGTTAATTGAGATTGAGCTAATTGATGCCTATTTGCAATTAGAATAATGCTATTTGTACTTCATAATTTTAAGGATTCAGATTGATGAGTTTGCAAAAACAAAGTGGGGGAGTTTTATTTTTTTTAGTTGGTTTGTAAAATTTTGACTCAATCATATCTTGTCATTTCGGGGTCTTTCTGAATTTTTGCATTTCTACATTTCAATTTTATAGATTGTAAAGTGGGCAGAAAGTTGAAGATTACAATTAATATTGTTATATAGTCCTATTAGCTCTGTAAACTGAGCAGACCGTTGATGATTAAATAAATATTGTTATATGAGGATGTTTGGCATGCCTAAAAGTAAGACAAACTTATTTTCAGAGTTCCTTTTTTTATAACTAGTACAACTTGCTTTTCTAAAAAGTAAATGTTAACCTACTTTCTAGAAAAGTAACTTTTAAATACAACCTGCCGAACATGCTACAGTTTTATTCGCTGAACTAATGTTTCCTCTTATATCTGAGGCTTTTTCAATTGTAATGGTACACTAGTTATATTGATTAATTAGAATTACTTAATTGCTTAATTGTAATGGTACATTAGTTCCATTTTTTACATTAGCTATATTGCTTAATTGTCTCCCAAGCGAGGAACTGTCCCCTGAAGTCTACTTGCATGGTATATTTTGAATAAATTTGGTCAGAGGTCAAAAAAGTGTATGAAAGCAAGCTGTGTACTATTGTATTTTATTGCTATATTATTTTCTCTTCGAATAGATCTTGCTATAGAGAGCTTCTGTTTGATCATATATAACTCACAAAAGTAAAGATGAACTGCGTGCACTTTTTGACATCAGTATGTTATTTACACTCTTGGGGAAAGATGACCTTTTTTTTTTTTATGCTGAACATTCTTTTTTGCACCCTAGAGTATGTTTCATCATATATCACTCTCCAAGTATTTGAACGCCAATTTTCCTTTGCCAATTGTTTTCTTTCTTTACGGCAGAGGTTGTGGCAGGATCAGCTGCATGGCTTGGCAGAGGCCTTTCATGTGTTTGTGTTCAAAGAGGAGAGAGTGATGCTCACTCGTCATTTGATTTGACTCCTGCGCAGGTAGTCTGGTGGATTGATACTCTGAAAATTGGTTGTGTATCATCTGAATTCTCCCATTTACTGTATCAGATAATTATCTACTTGGCTTTGTGTTAATTAATATGTTAGCTTGCATCAATCCTTCGGGGTCATTACTTATGCGACTAATGGTAAAGGCAACAAACACACACTATGTTTGGGAGAAGAACTAGCACTATAACTTTCTGTCTGGTTATCGTATATTAAAGTTGGTTACTGCTCACATTGTTGTTCTGCCTGATTCTTTGTGTAGCTTTCGTTACCAAATTAATGAACATTCTTAAAATGTGGTGTGAGTTAATCTCAAAACTGATCTGGAAAACTTTAATTGTTAAATGAGGATATATTTACTTTAATAGATGGGCATGACTCTCGCTCGTGCATTTGTGCTTCATGAGTTTGTAGTTGAACAGCTTAAGCAAATATACTGATGATGATGATATGGCCTTCGTTTCTCGTCCTTTCATTTTTCTTCTTTCTTTCGTTTAAGTGAACTATGGCTAGTGACTGAGTAACACTTTGAGTCATTAGATTTTGATGTTCTATTTCACCTCATGCATTAGGAGGAATGTCTAAAGAGGCTGCAGCAGCGGATAGATGTTGCTTATGATTGTTCAATTATCGAACATCAGGTATCGTCCTGTTTACATCTCACTAACTTCTGAGATCTTATTTAGAACTCAAAATGATTTTCTTCATGCTCTTGTTACAATTAATTTGAACCTTCAAACTGGAGGCCATCCATTTGGTTAGGATTGAAACTCAGCTTTGAGGACTGCCTTTCTCTCTAATTTAATATTTGCTGTGTTGTTATAGGAAGCTTTGAGGGCACTATGGGATGCTGCCTTTCCTGGGGAGGAACTTTCTGGTTTGATATCTGAGCAGTGGAAGGAAATGGGCTGGCAGGGAAAAGATCCGTCTACAGACTTCAGGTACATATTTTCTTGAATTCTTTTCAGGTGTCTCTCATTTTCAGTAGATAAATTTTTGTTTCCTGTAATTTCTTGGTACCTTTACTTATAGGTTACTCTGTCAGGGGCGGCGGTTTTATATCATTGGAAAATTTGTTATTCTTTGCTAGGAACTTTCAGGTACGAACCAGTTCTCCATCCCTCCATCCCTCTCTCGCACTCACGCACACGATCTTGTGCTTAAACACATAGATCGTATCCCCCACTTTTATGGTCATGATAGGAGTATACAATCTGGTTTATGTTTGTCTTTATTTTATGTTTGGTGCCTGCTTATGAACTTCGTTGTCTCAATTACTACAAAAAATGGAACTTCACTAAAATAAGTCTTGTTCATTCCCTGTGACTTACGGTTCCTTTTACAGAAATCTTTTCAAGATCTTCTACGAAAGCAGGAAGGTGATCGGGCCATGTGGGAATACCCATTTGCGGTTGCTGGTGTCAACATCACTTTCATGCTTATCCAGATGCTCGATCTAGAAGCAGGTGGCTTCTTTATCTCTTTCTGGCTTGAATGATTTACGAAGAATGATCAAGTGAAGTTGTAAAGAAGTTTATGAACATTTGTGTTTTGCCTAACCTCTGCAGTAAAGCCCCGGACAGTGGTGGGAGCAACCTTCTTGAAGTTTCTTGCAGGTAATGCTTGGAAACTAATGTTTCAATTCTGGCCATTTCAAATGAAAGTTTCTAAACATTCATATTTCATGGAAGAATGCATGTGCTATTAATCTGATATTCTTCTGGTCACCTGGTCTAGTTAAAAGATGATTCAACTACTTCTAAGTTTCTGCTGGTTCTTGAAAGCCATCAATCCTTGGATGAAAGATATAAGCCCAGACAACAAAATACTAAATCTTGTTCCTACAAATTTGAAATTGGTTCCATGAATCTTTTCACGACTGCATGTTTTGAAGATTGAATGCAACTATGTTCTTAGCAATCACAAAAGGTCATATTAGTTTTAATTCATGCGTCCTCTCTAATCTATTCTATTGAGATCGAATCACTTTTATAATTGAGGACTTCTTTAGGTTCATGCAAGATACACCACAACCACCTAAGTTGTCAACCGCTTAATTCAAGTACTCTTATGGTGCATATTCTCAATTCTTATCTAGCCTGTTACGGAATTGCCACACATCCATTTTTACATTCTCACAGCTACATTCTTCATTTCAAACATGTTGATCTTTTAACATAACAATGATCAGTACCATAAAATATAGCATGTCTAAGCCAGTACAAGTCCCCATGTAATGATTTAAAACGTGAAACCAAACTCCTTTTCTTTTTGTTCATTGCGTGATAATTTTTATGCTTAACAGTTAACCCCTCTTGCATTTTCCTGGCAGAAAATGAATCTGCATTTGACCTTCTATACTGTATCACATTCAAATTAATGGACCACCAATGGCTTGCCATGCATGCGTCTTACATGGACTTCAATGTAAGTGCTCCCCAGTTGTTAGATTTTCTCGAATATAGAACTTGGAAGTCGATATACTTTCTCTGTCAAGTCTGTTCCATATCTCTTCTTCAGAAATTTCTGATTGCCAAATTAGAGGTTTTAGTCGCCAGAAGTACTGCCTTGAAGCATGTTTCCGTACTTCATTAGACAGACATTGCTATCAAACTTAATGGGTCACTTCATGGAAAAGCAAAGCTCAGCGCACTGAGTCCTTTTGCGCTTGTATTGCTAATATCAACTGGGAATTTTTCATGTTAAACTATCTACTAATTACTGATAAGAATTCATGTTATATTTAGACTCTAATACCCCTAGAAATGGATCCTTTTGAAACGTTAATCTTCTCTTGGGTAATTATTTATAGATACACTCTAATAACCTTTATTAGATTTTTTAATTCTCTTTTTATGTTAGTAGACTGTGATGAAAGCTACTCAGCGTCAGCTGGAAAGGGAGCTTCTGCAACACATTACATGCCTCGAAGACTTGCCCTCGTACAGCCTTCTTAGTCGGTAGTGTAGGTAGCTTATGTTTTTGAGTTGCTTTTCCAGGAGATGACTGTGTAATGATGGAGCAAATGCCCAGAATTTGACTTCGTAATGATGGAGCAAATGCCCAGAATTTGCGTTGCTTTGAAACTTGGAATTGTGGGTTGGTAGCACTTGCAATTCTTATTCTTTTCCATCTGAATAGGCTTCTACTGATGATCGAGCTTTGGCTTGGGCCATAATTCTTAATCTCTTAATGTGGAAAAGATTGGAAACATGAGCTTACTTGTTAGAGAAATTCTGAGACTAGATTGTTGTGTGCAAACTTCCCTAAAGCCATTGGAACGGGACAGTTTAGGAGTAATTTATACATGCGATAACTATGCATCGGCAGAATAGTGCTTATAATTGTATGTGGTGATGAGCCACCAAAAAACCATTTGCTTATAACTACGCAACGGTTCAATTTCTTTTCAAGCTTAGTTGCTATCAAATTATGAAAATCCGTGTCAAGATAATGAAAATGAATATGATTTGCGTCTAAGATGGCATTTTGAATATTAAATAAATTCTCTTTATAAAATAAATTAATATAATTTCGCTTATAAAATCTTTAAAAATAAAATTAATTTATATTTGATATTTCATTTTCTTAGTTCAACTTAAACTTCGTGCAATTTGAACAATTGTGTGTTCCCAATCTACATGGGGTAGCAAAGAATGTATCTTGTCAAGAAACAATTATTGAGTCTAAAGAGATCCATCACAACTCTAATAGTATGTTTTGTACTTTAAATAACATATAATAAATGAAAATTTAAAAAAAATATCATTCTCTCCATTATCATATTCAATCATATGATCAGTGTACCAAACATACCTAAGAATCCATTACCCTAACACCCATAACATGACTTGTACGTTCATCCCTTTAAGTATTGAATTGCCAAAAGTACAAGACATTTGAAAAGCTAACCTTCTAGGATTTTGTCATTTCTACACTCATTTTATACACACTTGTTGATATTTGCATTGTGTCAACCAATAATTGAATGGAAAAACTGTTCTTTTTTCAAACTGTCCAATTGAATAATGTCATGTGACAAGTGTAAACATTAGCGTACATCATGATGTACACTAAGCATGATTGAACCTTCTATTAGGCAGAGTTTAGAGGCTTCAAGAATCAGTGGCAACAAATAAGAGAGAGAATCTGTAGCAACAATTGCAAAAACAAGAGTGAATATTATTTTACTCGACTGCTCACAGCTTACCAACATCCACAAGGTTCAAGGACGAGACTGGCCAGGCTTGGCTGTTCCACCATTAAAATTTGCATTTTGACACCTTTAAATTGTAGAGAGGTGTCAAAATTTCAGTGAAATGCAAACATATCTTTTTTGACATCATTTTTTTTAGATGATACTATGTCCACTCCTCAAAAACTGATAACAGGTCTAAACTCAGTTCACAAACTTAACACGGTAACGTGGTAAGTGGATGCTGAACAGGACTTGACACTTAATAAAATCGAAACCCATTATGGTATGTTTGGCAATGATGAATTAGAAAGCATTGACATAAATCATATACTAAAGAAAGACAATTTAAGTAGCACTGTGATAGAAAACATTCTCAATGACCAATCCATATCATTTCACCAAAGCTTAAAACATGTCTAAAAGCACAATTTATGACGGAGATGGTAACTTTCTGCGACAATAATTATAAAAAATGAGCCATACATAGAGTTGCTAGCTCAACACAAGAAAGAAATTTACTCATAGATCCAAGGGTGAAGGCTGCTCCTCCATTCTGCAATTCCTTCAGGAAACCATAGAGCAATCTCTTTCCTTGCACTCTCCACCGCATCACTGCCGTGAATGACATTCCTGCAACCGCAAAACCACGTGTCTCATTTCTCTATTGTAAAGCTCTTTTCAATTTAATGATGCTATAGCAACGAGGAACAAGAGCAGAGAACTTATTTCAGTGAACGCATTGATATTTGTTTCACATCTTTTCACGTCCAAAAAATTTTAGTGTGAGTTTAGAACATTCAAAAATGCAGGCAATTTGCCTATGATTTCCTGAAGATATTGAAACAGCAAATTACGTCCGCATCTATAACAAAAATCAGAAAAGCAATAATGTTTTATGCACTGGGAGTTTTCCAAGTCAACTCGGTTTCACTCGACAAGAATTAAAAATCTTATGTGGCATGTTTGGCAAGCTGGAATATACAACCCTGGATATGATTAAGAAAGAAAGGTGAGGTAAAATCTTGTCATTCGTTACGAGTGTTGTACAATACTTTGTACCAAAGAATTATGCTAAGTGTACATTGCATGGGTTACATCTAACCTTACGTGGCACAATGTCAAAAATATGTAAAACAAGATGTACATGTAGCATGATTGTTGTACCAAACATGCTGTTCAAGAAAGGAACATAGTTGTCTGATGAAATCAAAGTCCTCTGTTGTCTTTGAAGAACCAACTTAAAGAAAAAGCATTAATTTCAATAAGAACAGGCCTAGGCTATGTTATCGACATGAGCATATAATTTGCATACGACAATAAATCATAACGAGAAAGCTAGCTCACCTGCCAATGTCAATGGCGTGATCACCACGGATGGTCCCGGGAGCAGATTCTGCAGGGTTGGTAGCACCAATGATCTTCCTACCAGTAGCAACTACATTCTTACCCTCCCAAACCATTGCAACAACAGGGCCAGATATAATGTACTCAACAAGCCCGTTAAAGAAGGGCTTAGCAGACAAATCAGCATAGTGCTTCTCAGCAAAAGGGCGATCCACAGTAATGAGCTTCAGACCTGTATCCAAAAAAAAAAATAGAGACATTAAAAGCATGATCACATGAATGTCAACAGCTAAATATCACAGAAAACAAGAAGCCTTGGATGGTTCATTATATCATCAACCCAAAAAAAATAGTTAACTGAAAAAAAAAAAATAAGGGGTGGGGGCGGGGCCCCGTTGCCATCTCTAGTCCGTGATGGAGATTTCAACAGGCCTATAGGTTGGGGAGCAATGGCGAGATTATTGTGCAATGACATGAAATTTATGCTCATAAAAATTTTCTTATGACAATTTGACAGACCAATGTACACAGATGTTATCATAATTAAAACTTCTTGGTTTTTATTCCAAAATTTAAACAATCAGGCTTGTTCCTTAGCCTTGACATGTCGGGGCCAATGTTCCTAGTTTTTTACAAATAGAAAAATAAGTCACCTGAAAGAAAATGAAAATCGGGACTTTCCTATCATCGTGTACCACAAAGAAAACATCTCATTTCTTTTCACCATCAAGCGTGAAACTAAAAGAATAGACAAATAAAGCAAAACACTGTTAGAGTCCGTTTGATTGGCGGAATTTTCCCTGGAAGTAGGAAAATATTTCCTACTTCCACTTTTTGACTGTTTGATATGCTAAATTTTTCATGAAAAATGTTTTCCTCCCTTTTTCTAAGCACAACCCTTTGATGCACAAATGGTGGAAAATAT
>CAIGRL010035529.1:0-33037 GCA_903798325.1 Fraxinus xanthoxyloides
TTAGGACAAAAGACTAGACACATATTATACCACAAATGTATACACTCATGTATGTTTATACTCAATAAACAATGTGAATTTAAAACATGAAATTTACAATTAATACGCATGCAAATTCGTGCTAAATAGTATCAAAGCAAGATTTGAGTATCAAACACACAATTTAAAAAATAAACCACGAATATTGCAGTTTATGCTGATATTATTTTAGAAAACCTAACTTCAATCAACAACGGATATCACACAAAAAAGGTATTGTTATTTCACAAGAGAAAACAATAAGCAACAAGTCACTTATGGATTTTTTTGAACCAAAACCCTACTTTGCTCAAATTCTAGGGCTCTCTCAAGGATCCCTAGATAAAGGTATAATGGGTTTTCGGGGAATCCAGTGGGAGTAGACAACAAAGCTTATTTGAAGATTAAAGGAGGTTTAGAAATTTGATACCAGACTTGCAAATTACTTGACAGTGTTGTTAATATTATTACTTGTTCTCCCAAGCACATTAATGTATTGCAACTACTTAAAGAAGAGATCTTGAAGATATGTTGCCTAGTGAATAACGGTAATCCGGAAATATGGGCTATCAAATTGATAATTTGCAAAAATGTGGCTTTACTCATTGGAGTCCACATTATGAATTAGTAAAAAGTTTGATAGATATATACACTGCAACTTGCAATGTGCTTGAGTATCTTACTATCCGTTCTCAAAATATAAGTTCTCGAGCTAAAGTTCATGATGTTTATAAAATCATCACAGCTTTGAATGTATGTTTCTCTTGCATTTAAGCATAAAATTTTGGGACTCAGTGATGTTCTTTATCAAGCTCTTCAAAAAAAAAAAAAATCCCAAGACTGTCAGTTCCACCACAAAAGTTGTCCTTAAAAAATTTAGAAAACACGGTTGAGAAGAATTTCTTCGTGTGGTGAAATTTTTTTGTTCAAGAAATGATATTAATATACCCAACTTGAGCTCTGTAAGATTTTCGTCCTCATTAGAAAGTTAAGCATCATTATAACTTCAGTGTCTTTAATGAATCAATAGATTTGAAGCCAATGGAGATAAATACAAGATCTAATGAGCTATAGATTGAACCCTCACCCCACCACGCCCACACTTTTTCTTTGGATTCTCGAGATTCTTGAATCATTAATGGGGAGATATTTGTAAGTTTGCAGAGAAGTTCTATCTTGGTGATTTTAAACAGCAAGATGTTTGTTCTTTGAGGCTTGAGTTGAAATATTAAGCCCTTGTTTTCAAAATACATTTTTTCTCTAATTTTTTTCAATCACACACTTTTCAATAAAATAATATTACACGGAAGTTCAATTTTTTTTCTTATTTTTTAAATACACATTCTCCATCCATCTACTATTCCAAAATTCATTCTACACGAAAAATGGGACTCAAACAAGCCCTATGACTATGATGTGATCCGTGGACCTCAATTTCAATTGCCTTCACTTTTTGAATCATGCAAGCATCTTGGTTGTAAGTAGAAGGTCATAGAGTTGTATTATACTAACTAGATTGATCCGTCTTGTACCTTGTATCTACAGTGACTATTGAACAAGCATTTTCATCATTGAAACGAGTTAAGACCACAATTCGTATCAGAACGGAGGGATGGGTTTCTTGTTGATTGTGATACACTATATCAAATGAGAAATTGCCGAGAAAATAGATGTACATTCTATTATTGATTAGTTTTCTGTTGTCAAAGTTCGTCGGACACAATTTCAATAGGTAATGTCGTAGTTAGATTATTTTGTTATATATAAAAAGATAAATTGTACTTGACTTATTTTAAATTTCAGCTCCACTGACATGATTTTCTGGATCCACCCTTATGTCATGCACGATTTGGAATAAGAGACAAAATTAGGTCCATGAACATTCAAAACACCAAGATAATGATGAAGAGTAGTATAGAATAACAAAGTTGATTCTTTAGAATCAGATTCAAATAATTTTCTACTTACGCTGAAAAGCTACTTCTATGATGCACACGAATCTTGTTCTCATGTCCACTGTCTGTTACTCCTATTTGTCTCTGCCAGCAACTTTTAATCGGGACAAATCTGATCTGCTGATTAATGATATAATTGTTTAGGGAAAAAAAATCATAAAGTTTAAACAGTTGGGGCCTATAAAATAAAGATAAACGTGATAAAAATATTATCAGAAATAAATGAATAATTGACAATTTTCTGTTTTTTGTACTATAAAGGTTAAAGTGAAGATATTTTTTGAGTTACAAACAGATATAAAAATAAAGATTTGTAATAAAACAGAAAATCATGTAAAAATGTGGCAAGTCATTGTTAAACTTTAAATATATAACACTTTTGTGTCCAAACATATTTGAAATAAGTTATTATTATTATTATTTTTTTTTACTTATCAGTACTATATAATTAGTTATTCCGACAATAAATTAAATATAATTTCATTAAAAGTAACTTACTTATTTCAAATTTAGTGGGTATTTAGTGGAGATTAAAATTAGATTTTTAGTAGATTGTGATAAAAAAATTTGAAATGTGTGGTCGAAAAGTTGCGGGATCCATGAAAGATATGGTTAATATTGATTGTTTAACAATGACTTAGATTAAAATATGATTTTAGTTCGTACCAAACAGGGTTTTAACTAACAAAACAATTATATTTCAGTATTTTATTTACTATTAAGTAAACTTGAAGGTGTCAATAAATTTTTAATCTTAGCCATGCATAATATCAACAATTCAGATATTAAAAAGATCTGCACTAATGTTTGATTGACAAATCTATTAAAATACATTAAATGATACTATTTATCTTCTTTAATCTACATTCACCAAAATAAGAAGACCTAGGTTTGGGGTGGGGTGTGATTAAAGAACAAAAAGAGAGAGAGATTTTCAAGATAGGGAATATGGAAAGAGGCAAATGAAAGGAAAGAACTAAAAGAAAGTAAAGGGTTTAATTAGAAGGCATATTCTTTGTTCAACACAAATAATTATTTGTCTTACTATATTCTAACTTTAGTAATAGACTTTTGTGTCATCATCTTGTCACATGCCTTTCCGCTTTTTTTTTCCTTTAAATATGGATTTTTAATTGTAATTCATTTGTAACAAATTTAGAAATGTTTAGATTTGGGCTTAACTCAAATTTTGCACATGTTGAAGCGAGTTTCTACTTTGAGCCCGCTTCCCTTGAAAAGATACGAGAAAAGGATTGAATGGAACAATTCTAGTTATTTGACATTTATTTTACGGGAAGATTTTTCTTCCAAATGAACGTGGTCGTCCAAGATTTTCTAAATTCTATTAACAATTTTTTTTGGCTGATGGGTTTATTACACAAAGAAATTGGGCTGAATCTAGATAATCTATAGGGACATCTCTATTTCCCCGGGGAATCTTTAGAACTCCCGCTGCTTAATTTTCAATTTTCGTCATGTGAATAATCCACCAGGACTCTTTGAAAGTTTAGGCAGCGAAATAGAAATTATATTTTTAGAAAAGTCATTCGTGATGTGCAAAAATGAATATATTTTTTGTTAGCTGTGTGCTGAAAAGAAGTATCAAGCTTTGAGTGAACGAGATTACATTCAAATAATTTTGGCTCGTCAGGTGGGTGGATCATACGATTTGTAAACAATATATGTCACTACTATATATCTCACTACTAAAAACACCAGTTTTTGGGGGTACGTAGATGAAATAGTAACCAATGAGAAGTTATTGTCCAGTTTCCCAATTTTTCACTCCTCCAGTTCTTCAATTTTATAATTTGGTATATATATTATTTTTTCCCTGAGTTTGCTATAAAAAATGACGCACCAGACAAAAGCGCAAGATACAAAACTAAGCAATTATGAAGTTATTAATAATTTATAAAAGCAAAACACGAATTGAGTAGTATTTTCTATGTGTTGAGCTTATCCGTGGCCATGAATTCTTATGTAAATTTAATAACAAATACAATGGTAGTCATTCCAGGTTTATGCTAAGAAGGTCATTATCATAGAAAATGTACTAGAGGATATAGCATTTTTTTTCTATTACATAGCTTGTTGATTGTAGAGATTGCAGAGCTTATTTGTCATATATTTTGTCTCCAGAAGGACAAGATCGTTGATTGCAGAGATTGTGTAGCTTTTTTGTTGTATATTTTGTCTCTAGAAGGACAATCTTGTAATTGAAACTAATGTAATTTCGAACATTCAGTATTTTATTGAAGCTCGTTTATTTCTATTAAGGTGTTGTTGATTCAAGTTCAATCAGTAAATCTTTGTTATTCTACAGATTTCATGTTGAGAGGGTAATGTTGATTCATGTTGTAATATTCAGTTAGAGAATATGAATTTTTTTGTAATTCTAGAGATTTTGTGCTTTTAAAATGAAGTGCAAAGATTTGAAGAGTTTCTTTTACTTATATGCTTAAACTTAACATTGGTTTAAATATATAGTTTTTTTTTTACTTTTAACGCATGGCTCTGCCTAGAGTCCGCCTGCAAACTGTACCGAAACAGGCAAGGATACATGTTACATCGTTACACACGATTTCAAGAAATGGAAGAGTCTACTCACAGCGGAGACACGACCGTGCTCCGCTCAACGTGTCGAAAAGAGATTATAAATAAAAATGGCCTATTTTATTTTCACGTTGTAACTCACCAATTCGTCATTAAAAGATACTCATCTACTTCATTAAATGCTCGCCTACTTCATAAGATTATATTTTTTATAATCATGAATGTGAAATTATTTTGGATGTTTAACAAATGTTAAAATTAAATACACTACACATATTATTATTATTACAAATATACAACCTTTTGCACCTACACTTTATTTACAAACATTTCACTCACTCAAGAAGAAGAAGCTTCACCATTTTCACTACGTACCGAATTTATGAAAAATGTAAGTAATATTTTTCTTCACATCTTCCTTGTGCTATGCTGCGCGGGAAAGATCTGCTCGCACGCGGAGACACGAAAACCATGTCTCCGAGACGCGTGAAGGCATTTCCGTGTCTTCACGTGCATGGAGATCAGATCTTCGTACAGAGACAAGGTCTCGAGTCTCCGTGATTTTCATGCTAAGCGGAGATCTGGTCTCCGTACGGAGATACGAGACCATGTCTTCGGGCACGAGGGGACACGGTGTTCGTGTCTTCTCGCACACACGGACACCGTGTCTTCATGCATGCTGAGACACGGTGTTTGTGTCTCCACGCACAAACGGAGATTTGGTCTCCATGCACGCAGAGACATAGAGGTTGTGTCTTCGCTAAACACACCCATTTCAAATTCCCACCTGAAAAATACCCTCAACTAAATACGCTCGTTTCAAATTTTTTTATTAATTAATTTTTCACATTCAAATCAATCTTTCTATTAAATTGTGTTTTTTTAATAATTTGTGCAGATATCTTTGGAATATACATTATCTTCAAATAAGTGGTTTTCTGCTACAATCACTCAATTTCCAAATCATCAATATCTTAAAGATTTTGTAAAGCTTATCTACTCAGATCAACAAGCATCTTTATTGTGTAGTAATTTTCATGGATTTATATATATAGTGATTTATAGAGCAGAGGAAGAACAACAATTCAACGATAAATTAGTTCATGAATTCATAATGAGACTTGTAAATTGTGGCAAAACAATGATGTTTGGATGAAATTAGATAATCATTTGGCCCATTTTATTCTACAAGAGTTTTGTCTTATCACTGGATTACCTTACCACGAGATATCCATTAATCTTGACTTCAACAATAATCGACTTATAAATCAATATTTTTATGGTACCAAGAGAATTAGTATGAGGATGTTTTTTGAAGCATTTCATCTTTGTGAACATCAAGAAGATAAATTTAAACTCGGGGTGGTGATGTTGGTAGAGTGTGTTTTGAAACCTACTGAAATATATATTGATTACAAAACTCTAGGTATGGTTGAGCAGCTTAACGAGTTCCTTGAGTATCCCTGGGACCGTACATCATATTTTATTTTGTTAAACTCACTGCGAGATTCCTAACTGAAAAGAGTACAGAGACTGCAACAAAATCAGCAAATGAATGTAAATATTTATTGCATGGATATCCACTTGCATTTCAGGTTTTTTTTCTATTTTATTTTTCACCAATCAAAATATAGTTTATATATAATTTAGTTTACTCATATCTAATATTTATATTCAAATGTGTTTCAGTATTGGTTATATGAAACTTTTCCACAGATTGGACAAAAATTTGGATGTCATAGATACAAAACATTACAGTGTCCAAGAATGCATAGATGGAAGCCGAATAAATTTTTTATAGAGAAAAAAGTTTGGTATTTTTTGGCTAACGGAGAGGTTATTCAATTATGTTTCTTTATTACATTATATTGTGCATTTAGTTATATTTTTTTATCATTTTCCAAAAAAAAGTCACAACGTATCATTTAAATGTTATAGTTTCAAGTGAAATCATTTAAATATTTCAATTGCAATCTTACAGTATACTGAGGAAGAATTACAAACACTGTGGTACACAACTTTTTCGTTACCACATGACAATCAACATAATATACTAAATGGTATTGTGAATGGACATATCAACAATGTAACACAACAAATCTCAGGTAGCATGACAACATGCTTGATCATATGACATATAGTTCAATTGGAGCTGGCCCTAGTTCTACTTCTATTGGCTCCAATTATGTGACTAGAGAAGAAATGGAGGAGAATCTGAACATACAGGCACCATGTAGTATAAGATGTATCAGGTTTGTGCAACAGCTTGAAAACAAAAATTGTTGAAGAATCAAGAGGACACAAAAGCCACAATAAATCATTTTTTTTCAAAATAAAAAAGAATTGTTTGAACAATAGCAAAAGTGGCAGCAAGACCACTTTCAACAACAGCAGCAGTGACAATAAAAACACTATGAAGACATGCAATCTAGCATGCAAAATTGCGTGGATACCAGTTTGACTTCAGTGAGATCGTATATTGATGAACAAAATAGCAATATGCTGAATAAATTATTAGACTAGGAATCGAGCGTGGAAGCTATTATAACTTCCGTCCAACAGTATGTTCATTTCCATAGGAGTCCAGTTCCAAGGCATGGCTCGATATCTCAACAGATTGAAGATGTTGGAAGTTTGATAAAAAAAAGATACAGTCTTCAATGACGAATTATCCTATAGAAGACTATCATATGGACAGATACACAATAATTAGAGATTGGGTAATAAAGAATTCATCTAGGTAACCAATCCAATTAACTTGAATATTATAATTTTACTGTGATTTATTTAAAACTAATTTCAATTCTATTTTGCAGTGCATAGTAGGATGATGAAACTGGCAATCTGTATAAAAGAGACACATTGAAAGCTATAATGGATACAACACAAGATATGAATTCTGCGACTTGTAAAGTTCATTCATCATAATAAAATTTCGTTACATACTTAATATATTTAATTTACATTTATTTATTCTATTAGAATCATGACCTGGAGTTAAAACTATTGAGGTCGCTTATTAAAGATGGTTGTACCCCTGTTTCAAAGGAATATGCAATTCTTGATTTCGGAATTGAAACCGAATGTACTCGCCAGGTGATGATGTAGAGAAACACAAAAAAGGAAGTGCAAGTAAACATTCACTGGATATTATTCTTTTAGAAGAATATGTAAATGACAATTTACCAACAGCTGGTCGTCCATGGATAACATGCAATTATTTATTAATTTCGTATTCATATGTATCTCTTTCATGTGAATTTCGGGAATGGAAATTCCAAATATATGATCGTAGTCATAGTATTCATACGCCACAACAGGTCATAAGCGCATGCAAATGCAGTATTAAATGTGATCCAAATATTTTTAGTGTCAAAGTTTTCCATCAGCCGAGATATAAGGAAAAATATAAACAAACGAATGAAAATATACATCATACCTTACCTGCCTTGTGCAAATAATGGGAAAGTACTATTTACTTCATGTTCTACTTACTTTAATTTTATATTTATGGTACAAATTTAATTTAACATAAAACTTTTACTTCCATAGGCCAAAGTGTACAATTGTTTTTTGCTGAAATACATAGAATGCTCCATTTTTGGATATCCAATAGAATAAGTTTCTCCAAACATGATGACTATATATAGACGAAAGATTGCAATGTTCATTTGCTATAATGAATACTTTCTACATCCTCGTTGATCCTACTATTAATGGATAACCATATTTGCACAAAAAAATTGCTGAAGATATTTGTTACACTCATCTTATTGTACTGAAGAACTCAGCTGAAGAAACTCCCACAAACTCAAACTCCCACTGTTATAAAGCGAAAGGTTACATATGAAATCAATTTATTTCGTGCTCGCATGTCAAACAATAAATAAAGTAGTAAAGAACAACAGTATGATCACGAGAAACCCAAATGAGAAAAACTCCGGGCACTTTACCAGTCAATCCACTATAAACAAATTTAACAACTTACAATCTACCAGACTAGACGACATGTACTATCTGATTACTCAACTGTACTCCTTACAACTCTCCGTGGATCATGTGCTCCCTTATACCAATCCTTAGTTGTAGTTATCAAAGCTCTCGCAGAATCATCTACACTACAGCACTTTTAGCCTTGTGGATTCGTTTATCTCCCGTGATCATGAAGAACAATCTGTTCTTCACAAATAGGAACTCCTGTCAACTCCATTTGATCTTCAGATTCTAACCAGATATATAGAAAGTAAGGGTACGGTATTTGGATTATGAAATTAATGTTTTTCTCACCAAAGAATCTCACACAGATGAAGGTTGAAGGATATGATATGAATGAATCACTCTCTGATCTGTTTCTTTCAATGTTCAACCTTAGAAAATTCGTACAGGTGAGGTTTGGTATTTATAGGTAGGTTAGAAAACGAATGGGCTTGGTAAAAAGTCTTCAAATCGCAAAATAAAATTTTCCCGGATAAACATGTTGCTCGAGCGAGAGCTGAGCGATGGTTGAGTGACAGCTTGTTGCTTGAGCGAAGGTGGGGCGATAGTCCAGCGGCGATATTTCTATTTTTGTAGTTCAAGGCAAGCATTGGCGACAGTCTAGCGAAAATTCACACAATTTTTCTTCTTTTCCCATTCTCAAAACCCTAAATCCAAACAACTAACTTTTCAACATTTGCACATTACTCCTTCAATTTTTACAATATATCAATTTCAATCATTTTGTTTACAGAATCGCCAATTACAAAAATTCTAAAAGCTAACAAACGCTCCTTTTGGCACTCTGTGATAAAACTACAATCTAAGTCAAGGTAGTAATAACATGAAAATTGTAGACACAAAATATGATTCAAACTTAAACTAAAACTGTTTTGAATGAAATCTTCAATTCATGGTTCAGTACCTATTTCCTGAAATAGACAACTCAAATATCAAGTGTAAAATGTGTGAAAAAACATGATCAATATCAAATGTAGTTCAAACAGTCTAAGTGTAAGAATCATTTAAACAATTGTAACTCATAATGCATATTTTTCAATTTTATATCACAAGATAAATTAAGACATAGTATCAATGCAACCCAACATACCAAAACGAAACATTGACACTATAAAAATATCAAAAACTTAATTTAGCGAAACTGAAGTTAAAAATGAAAATACTCCCCCTTACTGCAAATTTTCAATTATTTTAAAACAGTAGGTAAATGTATCTATGTCTCACCCCAACGACCCCTCAGACATAAAATACAAAACAGGAAATCCGTAAATTTCATTTTATATATATCCAAAAAATTTTAATTACGTCCAAAATGTTGATAAGAAAATAAGTACATCAAAGCATAAGATCAAAATCTAGATCCCTATCAACAAAAATACATAAACTGCCCAAAAATAATCCCCATTTTTGTCACACAATGACAAAGGAAAATCCTAAGCAGTATCGTCAGCATCATCAGAGTTCGTCCTCTCCTCAGAAACATCATCCTAGTGGAGACGAATCCATCGTAGATCATGATATATGTATCCGAAATCACCCCGAAGTATGGCAAACTCGACAATATGTCGATCAACAGTGGCACGAAGCTAGGTGATCTCCGCCATCATACGAGCCTGCTGCTCGATAAGCAATGTCATCTGACCTAAGAGAGCGATCGAAAGATGGATAGGAGCAAACTCAGAAGAAGGAGGAGGAACCGACTCAGACAGAGAAGGAGCCAAAGTAGATATGGATGGGATATCAGAGGGCGAAGGAGCGGAAGGAAATCGGAGGGGTGAAAAGAGATCAGGTCATCAATAGGGTCAGCCAGTACAGTCGGGTTAACTAGCTATGCGGGCTCAGAAGTAGCATGAGATTGACTCTGGGCGATAGTAGTATGGCCAATCGACCAAGAAACCCGCCGCAAAACCCCCTCGAAAAAGCTGGCTCCTAAGACTGTAGCTAACCTAAAAATAAGGTAAGCATATGGTAGCCCGACCCTCGTACTCGTCGTACGGAAATCTCTCTAAATCTGCTAGCATATGAAAGAAGGCAGATCAATGAAATCTCCATGTAGAAGGGCTTATAGGAAATAGGTCTTCTCCATTAATAATGAAAAAGTGTGAGGCACTGGCTAAAAATTCATGCACACAATACGTAATAGAATCTGGTGCTTAGTTGGTAGAGATCCAGTGTGAATAGCACCGGGACCTCCCTCCAACGGTGTGTTAAACACCGTCGAACGGACTAAGGAGTCTGCGGAAGGGAATCGGGAGTAAGATAAGGAAACATGGGGTGGACTTCTCAAGGAATATGGTTAAGACTCTAAATAACATCTAGAGTAATCTTATCTACCCTACCCCAAAGAAAAACCCTAAAAGAAGAACCACTAACATCATGGATGTTAGCGTAGAACTCTTAGACAATAAGACTTGGTGGGGTACTAATCCTATCAGTAAAGGCTCCCAACCCAAAAAAGTACAGATGGCAGCGAGGTTGGGAGATAGACCAGACATGATGACCTCGCGCTTGACCAAAATAGGATACAAAGAAAATTGTGACCCAAAAACATCTTGGACAACAACAGATATAAACCTAGACCTAGCAAATGAAGTAGGAGTACTTGGGGTGGAAGGGGTCGTGCGTGCTCTCTTAGGCGGCATCTGAAAGAAATGAATCATATTATTAAAACCATGATAAAAAAATGTGTGAAATACACGAGATGCATAAAAGCACTCAAAACGAGGCAAATATGAGAACATGCAACGTGCCCTAATATGAATGCATGATAACATGTAGCTAAGCCTAGACGTAAGTGATGTGAAGACATGACACGTGTCGTGATGCCCAGACGATGGACATGATGTCATGACGAAGTGACGTGATCTCCAACACACAAATCGACCCCAAACCACAACCAAGCATCACATCTCGAACTCCACAACCCCTCGTCATTCGACAAATCTCAAAGCTCCCTATTTGACCAACACTCATGTGACGAACTTCACCCAAACTCTCAACCACATCAAAAACATCCCAACAATACTCCCTCATTCATCAAAATAAGTACATCCTACTCAACTCAAGCAACCACCATCAAGAACACAATGAAAGTGTCACAATGCGATGAAGAACCCAAAAAAATGCCCAAAAAAAGGCCAATAATCCAAGTCATTACGTCCAAAAGGTGATAAAAGGCAATGACAATGATCTACTAATGAAATGCAACAAAACAAACCTAATACAAAGTGACCAATCATCGAAAAATGCAAAGAAAATTGTGAAAATGTGAAAACCCAAAATTTCAAAGTTTAACCTTTTAAAGTAATTGAATTGATGAAATAGGTGCTCAATGTAGTGGAGGAAGTGGGTTAAAATGATGGGGAAACTGAAATTTAAAGTGGGTGATGAACAATTTTGAAAAATCTTGTGAAAAATTGGTAAAAAAATGCGAGAAAAACCCTTGAAAATAACTTTAAACTACAAAGTTACGGTATGTCCCTCAAGCTACACTTGAGCGATAAGCGAGCGAGGCAACTTCTACTGCTGTCGCTCGAGCGTGTTCTAGCAATAGGCTGGCGATACACCAATTGACATAAATAGCACAAAAAATTCAAAAATTAAGAAAAATAGCATTTTTAAAATAGATAATACATTAATTTAAACAACTCAAGCTCTAATACTTCGATAATCAAAATCATGCACGCAATTACAAGTAAAGCATTATCAAAAAAACTTTCCCACGTACTCAGTTAAGTTCAAGATGGAGTAAAGTGTATAAATGATTCATTTGTGTAAAGTGCAACTATTTTCTCGAGAAAATGACTCCAGACCTTGAATTTGTAAGAAATGACATGCAAATATCACTAGTTAAATAAGTATGATCCTTAGTGATGAAAGTTTAACCTGAGTAATTTTTTAGGACCTTGTTTTCTCCCACTGAATCTGAGCATATAAGATTTTTATCTCTTTCCTCGTGAATAACATCTTATATGCAAACTCGTGCCCATTAAGCGACTCAAATGACCCCTGTAACGAGCTTTCGGCTGATTAACCTAAGTCGACCATAGGTACTAGATTATGAGAAACCCTCGAGCTTAATTACTCAAGTCAAATAGGTTTCGAATAGATTATAAGATGAACCAAATAAGTACACACATTTTGTTTTCAACAATGCACTAATACATGGAGAATATTACAAGCTAAGTTTGTCTAAATGTAAGTTAATTCATGTTCAATGTCACCTTACTAACACATGACTGTCATCCCAAGTCTCACACATACGGTCCAGACTCACTCTCAAAATCATAGTGTGTGCAGTGCAGAAGATTACATGACTTCACATATACTTAATACTCCACATTAAATCAAATCAAGTAATGGAAATAACAGTGTAAATAACAGTGTAAAATAGATAAATGTTTACTTGGTCTTACATGACATGTTTAACATTACAACAATGTGTCGTTAGCCAACAAAAATAACATAAAAAAAATGGGATGTACTCACGAATGAATGGACCCAATAGACTACATATGCAAATCAAGGTGAAATTTGGATGCTTTTACCGTGAAGAGCATGACCATTCTCACAACCTTCCAGGTTGCTCCTCTTAACCCAGACTTTCTTAGAAGTAGAAGTTAATTGAATTAATCGAGTCATCATCTCGGTTAAGTGGCTAACTTAATTGGCAAGAAAGTTAATCTTGCTAGTGAAATCCTGATTCTTACTTCTAGTCACATGATTACGACACCTAGGTCTAGTGTGTCTCAATGCACCACAGTGGTGGCAAGTGGGAATGAACCTAGGTTCAAACCTGCTCGGAGGTTGTTGCCGAAAAGTAGGATGATTGACCATACGCTGTTTGATAAGTCTTGATCCAGTGGCATACTTGTCTTTGGGTTTAAGATAAGCAGTTTCACAAGCTTGGTTGGTGGCATGAACGAACACGGTCTTGGACGTTCTAGTAGTAGCATCATGGTTACTCACATAACCCGGACCATGCCTGTTTCTAGCAGGCTTGTTCATCCCAAGCAGATTATCAAACTTCTGCGAGCCACTTATAAACGATAGGAGTTGAGCATTAGATTTATCAAGATCATTAGTTAATGATTTAACTTCAATTTCCAAGTTTTCATTAACCAGTTTCAACTCACTCACTTTTTTAGTCGAGTCCTGAAGGTCATTTAATAGTTTTTCACGTTCAAGTTCAAGCTCTTCACTTTTTTCAAGATGGCTTTACTAACCTTCTTAATTTTGAGACATTCCTCAAACAGTTTACGATAAGACTCGTGAGTGTTGATCTCATCGTCACACTCTTCATCGAACTTTTCACTCTCATCCACCCTTTCAACCTTCTCAATCTCCCGCTTAGATTCGATAGTAGCAACTAAGGTAAAGGCCATGAATTTTTGTTTATCCTTACCACCAGATGTCTCATCATGAGAATTGGAATTTGATTCCTCATCACTCATGGTCACAGCTAAAGCTTTACGTCATTCTTTACCTGAACTCCTCTTCAAATTATGACATTCACTCCTAATGTGACCAAACCCCTTACACTCGTAGCATTTGACATATTGAGATTTCTTAACGGGAGTCCTAGAGGTTTTTTCTCACATCTACCTCTCGAGAGTTTACTAGGGACATCACTATTCCGCTCCTAAGGCTTTCTCCTATTCCTCATCACGTTCTGAATTTTTTTTAATGAAATAAGCTATTTCGTCGTCCTCAAGGGTCTCAGTGTCAGTTGACTCACTCTCCTCTTCTCTAACAGTGTTCATGATGATGGATTTAGCCTTTTTGGGCTATGAATCGGTGAGTTCATAAGTTTGAAGCTATCCTACGAGTTCCTCAAACTTAACAACATCTAAGTCTTTATTTTCTTCTATCGCAGTGACCTTGGGTCTAAACCTTTCGGGCAGTGATTTAAGGACTTTCCTAACAATTTTTGACTCATGAATCTTTTCACCTAAGTTAAAACTAGAGTTAACTATGTCATTCAACTTCGCATAGAATTTATCGAACGATTCATCATCGTTCATCCTAATCTCTTCAAACTGAGTGGTCAATATCTACAATTTAGAGTTTTTACCCGTTTTAGTTCCCTCGTGTGTAATTTCTAATATGTCCCAAACTTCCTTAATAGTTTCACACATTAACACTTGCCTAAACTCTTGAGCACACACGACCATGAACAGGGCATGAAGACTCTTACTGTTCCAATTACAATCATCAAGATTAGTTTTCGACCAAAGTGAGATATCAGTTGGTGTGACAACACTTGCAACAGTTGTTGTAGGTGGAGCCTACATAGTTTGAATGCTAACCCAAATACGTTCATCCAGTGCTTTAAAAAAAGCTCTCATTCGAAGTTTCTAGTAAGCATAATTGCTCCTGTCAAAGAAAGGAGGCACAAACAAGGGCTAATTCATCTAGAATAACAAACTTAGGGTCATGAATCGAATTAAGGCTATGATACCAATTGAAAAACGCGTAGTTCGACCCTAACAATACCTACAGTGGGTGAATAGGTATTTTATGTCGAATTAAAATAATTAATGAATAGACAATAAGTCACCAATTAATTATCTCTAGATGGTTAATCATTCAAGTCATTTTACCTATGTTTAAATACCGCAGATCATACAAACAATAAATAAAGCAGTAAAGAACAATAGTATGATTACGGAGAAACTCAACTGGAAAAAATTTCGGGCACTTTTCCAATCAATCCACTATAAAAGAATTTAACAACTTACAGTCTACCAGACTAGACAACCCGTACTATCTGATTACCCGGCTTCACTCCTTACAGCTCTCCCTAGATCTCTTGATCCCCTGTACCAATCTTTAGCTGCAGTTGCCAAAGCTCTCCATGAAATCAGCTACCCTGCAGTACTCCTAGTCTTGTGAAGTCGTTTATCTCCCATGGATCACTAAAACCAACCCCGTTCTTCGCAGACAGGAACTCTTATAACCTCTCTTTCATCTTCAGAACCCTAACCAAATATATAGCAAGTAAGGGTATGGTATTTGGATTATGAAATTGATGTTTTTCTCACTAAAGAATCTCACACAGATGAAGGTTGAAGGATATGATATGGAGGGATCACTCTTTGATATGTTTCTCTCAATGTTCAACCTTAGAAAATTCGTACAGATGAGGTTTGGTATTTATAGGTAGGTTAGAAAACGAATGGACAGGTAAAAAGCCTTTAAATCGAGAAACAAAATTTTCCTGAATAAACATGTTGCTCGAGTGAGAGCTCGCAATGGTCGAAGCGACAGTCTGTCGCTCGAGCGAAGGTGGGGCGACAGTCTAGTGACGATATTTCTATTTTTGTAGCTCGAGTCAAACCTTAGCGACAGTCTAGCGAAAATTCGCGCCGTTCTTCTTTTGTTCTTCGAAACCCTAAACCTAAACACCTAACTTTTCAACTATTTGCACACTACTCCTTGAACTTTTACATTATATCAATTTCAGTCTTTTTGTTTACAGAATCACCAATTACAAAAATTCTAAAACCTAATATATATAATTAAGACTATTAGAGTTTGGAAAACTTTTCATATTTCTTACGACAACTAAAATTCACTTCTTTAATGTTTACATTTTTGGTGTTTTATTCGGGTGGAATTCGTTTGAAGTCTCAAATGATTTATTCACATGATAACTATGGTAAGTCTCTTATGACTTAATAGCTTTATTAAAATCATGTTTATCTAAGGTTAAAAAAGCTTTTTGTGCTAAATAAGTTTAGATCAACTATATTTTTTGCCATATCGTTAAAAAAGTTACGTATTTACTTATAGCTAAACTTTTTAAGTTTGGCAAAAGAAGTTGTTAATAACCTTTTTTTAACAACGGCTTCGATTTGAAATATGCACATTATTTATGTTTTACACTCAAATTCTAATTTAGTTATAAGTTGATATTTTGGCTTTGTAGCCATATGACCATCAATCACCTGGCTTTCTCATTCTAGAAAAGGAGTGGTTTTTAGGTAAAGGCTAAAACTGCTGCTTAATCTGCTGAATTAAAGTTTAAGCACAACACCAAAAAAGTGGGAACATAGTCAGAAATACGTCCATTAATTTGCTAAAAATGTGCTTTCTTCTAACGTTTTCCTTTTTATTTTTATTTTTATGATGTGTAGAATCTCATCAACTTATATGATTGAAAATAAGATGCATATAGAGTCTACCTGAGGCATGGAAAATGCTAAAAAGCATGAAGACGGTTATGTTATTTATTTTTCCTAATGCAATGATGTGCTAAAGCTTATTTCTCATAAATTGTTTTGCATAAGTGGTAGCAGAGAAGATGCATGCAGAGTGTATAGTTTCTATCTCATCAACTTATATGGGTTGAAAATAAGATGCATACAGAGTTTGCCTGAGGCATGGAAAATGCTAAAAAGCATGAAGATAAGTGTGTTAATTATTCCTAATGTAATGATGTGCTAAGCTTATTTCTTATAAATTGTTTTGCTTAAGTGCCAGTAGAGAAACTACTAAATGGACTAGTAACTTATCAAGTGGCTAGCCAATGCTATTATCTTGAATAACAATAGCTTCATTGTTCAATTATGTGTAATTTGAATATTCAAGGCAATTATTCCTTTGTTATAGCAAATCCAGGAATCGTAACAAACAATAGCTTTATTTTCAGCATGTGTATTGATATATTCAAGGCAATTCTTCATTTGTCTTCTTTTGCTTTTAAAGTTTTGAAGTTGACAGCTCAATAGCATACTAAGAAATAGCTTTTCCTCATTCATGAAAATGTTGTTAACTTCGCGGCATCTGCCATTTGACAGCTAGCTGTGTTGTGATCTCATGAAAATTGATTTGTTGAGATTTCTATTTGCACAAAATTTCAATTTCTATATGCTTATTTTTTTATTCAAGTTACTAGGTATAAAATGTTTTGCCAGATGCTTAAACATGTTTACCAAAGATTCACTAATTTACAGTTTTATTTACCCATTCAAAACCAATCATTTATTTGCAACCTCCCAAGGAGCAGGAATTGTATAATTGTTTTTGGGAGGATGTATGCATAAAAAATAAAAAACTAAGCTATGATTTAAAATAAGGAAAAGTCTTGATGAATGACATTTTTTTTTTTGGTTTTGACAAAATATTAAGATAGGTGTTACCAAGGTAAAAAAAAATGGGATGTACTCTGCGCCCAGCGCGAAGATCCGCTCATACGAGAAGACGTCTCCGCCTGCATAGAGACTTCTCTCTGCGTACACGGGAGAATTCTTCCGCAGCGCGAAGAGTCTACATCCCAATTTTATTTCATTTTTTTCCATTCATTTACATGCAATGTTTTCACTTATAATTATAATAAATTATATATATTAAAATAAGTTGACAAGATGTATGTACTTCGTCGTTGCTCCATTTTTCTACATCACTCCGCCATGCCATGCCTTTTCAATCTATCGTCCACATACATTTTCTCAATCTACTGGCACATCCATGCATTCCTTAGTCTACTATCCGCACCTCAAAAACTTAACCTTGACAATTTTTACAACTAAATTTGAATTTCACTATTAATCTCATACTAAGTTTTGAATTCCTGGTTGAAGAACTTTCAAGATTTGGTTGTAAGCTTCTCTTTCAATGGAATATGTATAATGTATTTCTGTACATTTATTCAATGCAAATATAATGTAATGCTAAGATTGGTTATGACTCTCTGCATTTGTTCAATTATAATGTATCCTAATGTATCGCCAAAATCCAGTTGTTTACATTTTTACCACCGCATTTTTTCATTTTTTTGTTATAAAATTTACAGGCTTCTTCTCAATGTTTATTCAGCGTACATCCCTGTTTGGTTGTTCAAATGCTTCACTAAAATTTTACAATTTTACAGTATTAATTAACCACATGATATGATTCATTTAAACTTTGAATCTAAGTTAAACAATTGGTAGGAATTAGTAAGAAAACTGACAACAACAATAAAAAGTTTAGTTCTCTATTTTCTATTCAAGAATATCTGTGCATGTACTAACTTACATAATTTAACAAGAATGAACAAGAAAAAGGAACTTACCTCTGCAGTGCAGAGACCATAACTCTGCAGTGCGCGGAGATATGGTCTCCACACGTGATCTAGACTGTGTCTCTACACGTACACCACCAAGACGGTAATACAAAATTTCTTGCATTATTTCATGAATATCTCCCTGTAACAAAAAAACTGGTGTTTTTCAATAATATATATTCATTTTATAACTCACCAATATTATATAATTCAACAATCGCATATAATGATAACTTTAGAACCTATCTCATACCTACATTATACATATAATAATCAAATATAACAGTAACAACAAGATGTAATCATATTTATTTACTTATATGACTTATTTTTACTCAATATATAGTCATTATTGTACTTGATAAAGTTTTATTGAATTGATTTATTACACATACTTTGATGAAATTTCAACAGCGAACTGATTTGCTTGCCCATACTTGATATTTTCTTGTACTAATATATTTTAAACTTTGATTAACAATTTACTGTACACAAATACTACATTGTTTATAAAAAGGTTTCATCCGATTTTACAACAAACGCAAACACTCGCTTCATCAGCCAACCTCCATTCTCAATATACAATATGCCCTAGAATGGAAGAACAATAGCAACTAATACCAAAAAATTGTTTCAAACAATCAAAAGTGGGGATCTAAGGTCATTGTAGTAGAAAAACAATCACCAAAACCTTCAAATCAAGATGGAAGGTGCCAACATTTGATATTAATTGATACTTAGGTAACTCTTCTTCATTATACATATAGGTTTTAGATTTAGTTATTATCTATTGTTTTCATTTTCAAACTCTTTCGGCTTCTTATTGTGTTAATACAAATTCATTTTCCAAGGTAATACTATCCAAGCTAGCTTATATGATTCCAAGATAACCGCTTTTGAGGATCAGCTTCTTCTCGATAAAAGTTGTACAATTTCAAAAGCTTATGTGAAGAACAATATGGCTAACTACAAATATTCAATCGGATCTCTCCAATGGACAATATCAGGATAAACTCGTGTTGAAGAATTAAATGAAGATAACCTGAAATTTGTTTTTTCAAACTATCATCTAACACATTTTCACGAGGTTGAACAATGCATGGATACAAATGCTGATATAAGTAAGAACCTCCACGTTCATACTTCAAATAAAATTCTACACTTACAAAAATCCAAATATATAGTTGTAGTTCAGTTTATAAAAGTTTATAAAAATAAAGAGATATAATAAATCCTTTTACAGTTTTTCATATATGCTTGCAGTTGCAATTGATATGACTCTTAAACGTCTGATTCAATTAAAAGATGGCAACCAAACATGGGTACAAGATGTCATACTTCTTGACAATAATTTCAAAACAATTATGCTAACACTTTAAGATTCATTTGTTGATAGAGAATGTGTGCTACTAGCAGACAACATTGAGAAAAATCAGTCATGTTTGCAACACATCTCGAAGTTACATCCTTCTTCGGTACATTGTACTTTGTATTTGGTATATTTAATATTTGGTAAGGTATGTTCTTCGCAATATATGACTACTTTGTTTTCCATAATGATATATTATTAGGCTTGAAATTGTCCACAAGATTTTGTAGCACTTTCTTCATAAATACGCCTTTCAATGAAGCGAAACAAATGACAGAATGGTATGTAAAAATATCTTTGTATTTTTTGCAAAAATCCAAGTTCTAAAGCTATTCCTCGGTACTAATCAATGATGAATCTTCCCAATTTTCCTTATGTTGACGTTGAAAATTGTATTTACAGAATTCAAACTAACTTAGAAGGTAAATGAGGATTTTTACTGATAATGACTTATAAATTACAAGAATAAACTACAAGTGTTTTCCTTTCTTTTTACCGAAGGAAATATTTGAAATATCAAGTATTTAGAATCCTCTCTTTTCTTGAGGATATCTTCATCCTTTTTATAGGGAGAGATGAGCATGTATACATCATTTTTTTGTCTTATCAGCTACAGTACCGAGTTGAGTAAGTAGATCATTGACACGTTTGGATTAGTTTAATGAGCTCGGCTTGTCAGGTCATCATGAGTTTATTTTACATGTGGTAAGCTAAGGCATACGATTGGTGGAATTAGGAGGTGCTGTCATAAGTATATCCAAATGTAATTGATTGATTGTACGTTTGATAGTGTGTAAGGAATCTCTAATCATTATGTCTCCTATATAACGGTAGTCATTAGTACAAACTGACCTCAAATACCTGACCTTACATTAGCATGAACTTAATGCATATAACAAACTATATTTAATGAGGTCGGATTACCTCCAGGTCGGTGCTCGCCTTGGTAAGGTCGGATATCAACAGTTACCCCCAGGTCAGTGCTCGCCTTGGTGACGAACTAACCTTGAACACGGTTTGACTCATTTTTCCATTTTTACATTTATTACAGCAATAAATGTCTTGAATAGGTGTAACTTTTTGACTTGCAAATGAACTGTCACGCACCTTGTAGTATATTGAATTTATCAAAGTATTACAGCATATACAACCTTAGCTCAGCTTGCTGATGAACAAGCTCGGCTCGAATTGCTGATGAGCAAGGCTTGAACGATTTCCTTGCTAGAAAATTCATCTAAGTGTTGTAGCACATGCAACCTTAACTCGGCTTGCTGATGAGAAGGCTCCACTAGGATTGCTGATGAGCATGGCTTAAGTAGTTCCTTCTAGGAATTTCATCTAAGTGCTGTAGCATTTGCAACCTTAGCTCGGATTGCTGATCAGCATGGCTTGAATGATTTCCTTCCTAGGAGATTCATCTAAGTGTTGCAGAACATGCAACCTTAGCTCGGCTTGCTGATGAGCAAGGCTTGAGTAATTTCCTTACTAGTAAATTCATTAGGCAAATGTTCAGCAAGAATTTCTTCAGTGAAAGGGGAATGAGTAGTGAGATATTCTTCCCTACTTCCTTTACCATGGTCATTTGAGGGTCATCAGCTTCGTTTTGACCTTTTCCTCTTCCAATATTTTGTTGATTGTTGGTTTGTTGAGGACGAGTATGGAATTGATTTTCGGATGCCAAAAGATCGTCCATGATGATATTTTTGTGGGTTTTATGGAGTGTTAGGGCTACTTTTACAAGGTAGGGGCCCTCCTTCTAGCGCCAATTTGTTGAGGTTGAAAATTGTATATACAGAATTCAAGCCAATTTAGAACGTAAATAAGGATTTTTACTGATAATGACTTGTAAATTACAAGAATAAACTACAAGTATTTTCTTTTGTTTTTGTTAAAGGAGATATTTGAAATATCAAGTGTTTAGAATCATCTCTTTTCTTGAGGATATCTTCATCCTTTTTATAGGGAGAGATGAGAATGTATACATCATTTTCTTATCTTATCAGCTACAGTACGGAGTTGAGTATGTACATCATTAGCACATTTTGATTAGTTTAATGAGCTCGTCTTGTCAAGTCATCATTAGTTTCTCTTACATGTGGTCCCCAATAATTAATGAATTACTTAGGGAAGGAAGCTAAGGCATATGATTGGTGGAATTAGGAGGTATTGTCATGCGTATATCCAAATGTAGTTGATTGATTAGATATTTGACAGTCTGTAATGAATCTCTAATCATTATATCTCCTAAATAACATTGGTCCTTAGTACGAGCTAACCTCAAATACCCGACCTTACATTAGTATGAACTTAATGCATATAACAAACTGTATTTAATGAGGTTGGATTACTCCCCAGGTCGGTGCTCGCCTTAGTGAGGTCGGATATCAACACCTTATGTCCTTATTTTTTCCTCATGTCTTTATTTACTAATACTCAAATATTATTCAGCTTAGGGCTAGAGTATATGTGCACCTCTCAGATGTGACAGGTTCGCTTAATGCAAGTACGATTGGTGAACCCGTTGAGAAACTATTGTTTACAAATTCACAAACCTTGATGGAGCAGACAAATTCTGTAAGAATTTAAACTTGACTTAATCATTTTGCCATCCAATACATGTTTTATTGAAATGATAATATATAATTAACATGATTACAGGGTTCACAGCCAATCTTCCAAGACATCATTCAAAAAATGCAAAACACTGAAAGAGCATTCTACTTAAATGTAGCACAAACTGAACCCAATTCATCAAGTTACAAATGTGACATCATCTCTATAACAGATTTAGACCATACAAATCTAGGAGAACAGAACCAAACAAATGATGATACTGAAGTTATGGCAGCTACACCAGTTGAGAACATCATTGACACGGAGTGTCAAGAAGATTGGTCACCTTCAGGGAAGAAAGCTCTATTTAAGACTTCGTATCATTTTCCCACTTCAAAGGTTGATTGTGGTGAAAACACGAATTCAAAACTCCTAGGCACATATCCATTTACTGAAAAAAGAAGGTGGAATAAATGATGATTGAAATGTCTTTTGCAAACAAACTTTTGAGAAGCACCATTGTTTGTCTTGTTGTTTTATTTTGTTAGTTATAAAACATGCTCGTACTTTTGTATATATGTAGAAGAAACTAATTAAAACGTGTTAATGTTGAAAAATGATGTATATCGAACATGATAACTACATCATTATCTTACTTATCTTTTGTATGTGTACCTTTTTGTTATCAACATTAATGAATCAGTTTCTATTTTCTTTCCAAGATTTGTCTCTTTTTTTCCCTATGTATTAGTTAGGCTAGATTTCATGAACTTCTCTTTCAATTCAGAGTTATTTTTCAAGTGCAAATATACCCGCTCAAATTAAAGTTGTTTAAGAAAAACAATATACAACCGTGTCTTCGCACCGCGCGGACTAGATCTCCTTGCTGAGCGGAGATTTGGTCTCCGCGCACACGGGAGACAAGGTCTCATGTCTTTGTGGACACGGTGTCTGTGTCTCCGTGTGCACGGAGATCTGGTCTCCGCACGAAGACATGGTTGTGTCTCCGCCTATTGGATGATACACAAGTTAATTTCATTATACTTTTGTAGTGGTTGTTCCAATGAATTATAGATAAATAATGATTGATTTGATTTGAAAACAAAAATGTAATATATGCATCATGGGGTTTGAAGCAAAATGCTTAATGAGATAGTATGCTCAAAGAAGATGGATCGGGGCTAGCCGAGTTGTCGGGTTCTTAGCTTTCAGACTTGACCACTTGATTGGCTCTCTGTTTCAAATCTGCCATATAGTAAATTATAAAAATGCTTCTTCCCCCTTTTTACAAAAACTCATTATGAATGTCCTATGTTTACTTTCACAGTTTTACCAATACCTAATTTCATACTTTTAAGCCCCTGTTTGATACACGTTAAAATTCTCATTCTTCTACTCATTTTCAACCACACGTTCTTCAATAAAATAATATTTTTCATCACATCAATAATTTTTCCTTCTTTTTCAACCACACATTTTCCATCATTCCACTATTCCAATATACGTTCTTTCAAAATAATGTGGCTCAAACATAATCCAACATGATTTGATGCAACTTTGCTACTGTTACAAGCTTTCCCAGTTAATCTAATGTAATGCCTTCTTCTTTAATAAAAAATATCCAGGTGCTTTAATGGGCTTTGGCATAACATTACAAGGTTTTTTTTTTTGTTAAGTGTTTAAATTCTTGAATTGTCGCTGTTATATAACTGGTTAGTACTTGAGTGAATCATTCTTTTAGGAATTGTTAATTGGAGTAAGTCTTAAACGTTTGCTCTTTTTTGCTTATTAAGTAGACCATACGATTCAAGTTATAGCTTCTGAGTCGACTTTCAATTGTTTCTTTTGTTTTTCTTGTGGTTTCGACTAATTCCTGTGTTATATTATAAAGCATGTATTCTTGTGTAGCAGAATAAAATGAAGCGTTTTCTTCCAAAGAAAATTGGCTTGCAAAGATAATTAACTTGATGAAGGATGAGAATCTCATCAAAACAGCAGTTATTCTTTCAATGCTTTTTCTTCACAGCTGCTTAAAATATTTCAAGATACTACAATTTGTGTGATAGTCCTATTTTTTTCATTTCTGTTTCATCTCTCTGAAATTCAATTATGTGTCATCAATTTAGGTTATATACGTTTTCTTGTTCTATTTATTGTAAGACTCCATGACACAATTCTTTGTGTAATTCTCAGAGAGATTGATATGCCAATATTTTTTTTTTTCTTCTAAAAAACATATTGCACATATTACTTTCCTTTTTTTTTTTCTTTTAGGAATTTCTTATTTTTTTGAATTATGTTTCCAACATTTATGTAAAGAGAATAAATATACACAATTCACACACAAAATACTTGTACAAAATCTAAATTCTACACTACTAACAACAAAATAATTACAAAACTCGTGAACGCACGTATCATAGACTAGTAATATCAAAAAAAGAGTACTGCACATGACGTTTAATTCGTTTTTGTGGGCTCTCATCAGAAAGATATATATGTTGCAATAGGAGAAATCACGAAACCACCATCACCAACTTGGATTGCAAGCACAACGATCTAGTCAAAGAAAGTTGATCAAAGTCAACTACCATTATCTCGTTACCAATTTTGAAGTCAACATTGATAAGTATTGAGCACTTGAGTAAAATTGTCAATGATCATGTATGATAATATAAATTCGGTACGTGAAAAAACATAGTGCGACGTGATTATATTTTGATCATAAATAAAATGATTCGCAACCAATATATAATGGTTGACACATTGTATTGAAAATTTAAAGTGTTCATGATAAGTGTATTGTGTACACTTATTTGTCTCTTTAAGTCAGAGTATTTATTCATTATTTTAAAGAATTATGGCTTAATTCCATGTATTGTGTTTGTTAGGTACAAATCGATATAAATGGCGGAATTGGAGAAAAATAATATAATGACTCGAGTGAAAAAGATCCAAAGTTCGGAGACTAAAATGTAAATACTCAAAAATTGGTCGGATCTCACGATGAAGATTTAAGAGTGTTAGGACCAATTTGATGAGAAAATAAGTCAAAAGGTGAAATATGATCAAAGTACTCTAATATATTAATTTTCAGCCGAAAAACTTATGCTCTAGAGTTTTAGCCTCAGATTGAGATTCATTTTAATTTGGTATAGCAAGTGTCTGAACTGAAAAAAATAATATTTTTAGAAGAACTATAGTTCTCTGAGTTTGCATTCAACGTATTTTGAATCGTCTTAATCAGACATTGTAAGATAGAGATATGACAAAAATACAAATGGCTACTCATAGACAAAATTCCGCTCACGAGCGTGCATGCAAAGGTTTATACTAGGCGCATGCCTGACCCCTCATTATAGACGCTTGTAGCCAAATTCAGTGAACCACATGTGCACCTCACACTAAACTAGGCATGTGCCTAGAAGGAGTTCAAGGAAAAATAATTGGTTTCATTTTCTTGAATCGGCAAGTTTTAGGATGATATATTTGGCATCTTTCATAATCTAAGGGAGATCCAGAACTTGGAGAATCTTGTTTTTATCATTGAAGAGGCTAGCGAGATGTGAACAAGAGTTTTATGACAAGAATTGAAGATTGAAGATTCAGATTGAAGTCAATTGCTAAAAAAAAATTGAATTTTCAAGATCTTCTAGTTATTTCATACTAGCGATGTCTTTTCAATATATTTTTTATAATTTGAATACCATAATGCTATGATAAACTTCTTTTGTATTGAATGAATGATCAAACCTATTGATTACTATTTTCAATTCAAACATTAAGCATTTTAGTGAATTCTTGTAATCTTGATCAATTGTGCATGCTTATTTCATTGTTTGAATGCTTGATTATCGTTTAGACCATTTGTTGCTTATTTTAGTGTTAGGAGATTCACTATAGGTTAGAACATTACATTTTTGTTAGGAACATTACATTTTTTGGCACACGAGCAATTTAGGTTGATAATGTTTGATTAAATGTTTGCTTTGCATATGAATTCAGACTGGGAATGAGATTGAGTCGTGCTTATGATACGCTTAGTATATCTTGAAAAAAAATATTAGATATTAATGAATTATCGATTGTTATGAATATTTGAAGATCACTAAATTACATTATTTGAGAATAGGAAATAGAAGTTAATAGGTGGATTCTGAGATCTAATACATTCATATCATGATATGATACAAATCAATTATTTACGTATTATTAGCTTAAGTTGGAATAAATACTAACAAATCAATTCTTTTGTTTATAAATATTGAATTTGATACAAACCACTAATATATAGTTAACAGTTATTTCTCGTGGGACGATAATTCAACTCATCATATTATTACTTGTCAACGATCTCGTACGCTTGCGGGTTTTAACTGAACAAATTTTTGGTACTAATTCAATATTCGGGATTACAATTTATCATTTTCTCACAAATAGTTTATCAGCACACTTGTAGTGGATTAAACTGATCACATGATGAGATTAATTCATTAGTGTGACCGTTCGGAGAATTAAGTTCCATTTGATCATCAGCTATTTCATCTAAATCCGGGACATGATCATGATTGTGGAATTCAATAGTTCTTTTCTATCATTGGGCGAGATGATTGATAAAATGCCTTGATATGTTGAAAGCTTGAAAACGAGTGAAGCGCGAATTAGTTTCGAGCATCGTCGTCCTAAAAAAGGTTCGAGTTACTACTTAGATATTTTCTATTAAATGGGTATTAATTTGAGCTCAGCATTTGACGATGACTAAATTTCGAAATTTGTGATTTGTTCACAAGACCATTGAAGAAAGTGAAACTTTGAGTATGTTTAATTGACTTTATTTTCAATGGAAAATGTCATTTTTTCCACCAAAATTCTTATTTTTAGGGTGTTTGATTGATTTTTTTTCCATGAAACTTTTTTTCAACTTTTAGTCATGAGACTATATTTTCCTCAAAAACAAAGAAAACATTTTCTCTAGGGAGGGATAATTTTCATTTTCCAAGACAATTCTCTCTCTCTCTCTCTCTCTCTCTCTCTCTCTCTCATATTTCTCTCATCTACTCACTAATAAAAAATATACAAATATAATATTTTATAAGTTGAAAACTAAATCAATCAAAAATATTTAGTTAGTAATTTTCATACAAATAAGTTTTCAATAATTCAGTTGCCTAGAATTTATTTATTTTTTTCAAACAAATTTCATACTCGAAATCAATCGCACCTTTAAGTTATTTAAAATAATTAAAAGGATAAAACAATCATTTGTTTCCTTACCTAAATATTGGATTTAAGATGGATGACTAAGTTAGGGGAAAGTATTGTAGACATATACTAGCTTTTGTGATTTATATAGTGTACTATTTTGCCTTTATAATTAGGAGTTTGTTATAGTGCAAATACACACACTGTAGCTCTACATATAGAGATAGTACAACAATTCTTACTTTTTCGCATGCATTTAGTATTTTGTTCACTAACTTGAACGTCAGAAGACCTACACCATGATGGCAAAACATTTATCCTAATATATTTTAATCTTGGAGATTGAAGAGGCCGAAAAGTTCGAGATGCGACCTTATATGAGTCAAATATGATGTATCAATTAATGATAGAACTTTTTGTAATGCGTTTTCTCAATATAAAGAATAATACAATTATACAAATTTTCCTGCATTTCTATCCATTATAGACCACAAAGATAGAAATGGCAATAGCTAGGCAATAACCAAGGGCATGGTGAAAATCTGTGTTGCAGTCTTCACAGCTTCAACATCAATGTCTATCAATTTCCCTGTCTTTGACGAAAAAATTGCACATTTCTTCTCTTCAGCATTCGGAACATATAACTTGGCCTTATCATCAGAACAAAATAATGCAATGCTGCAGCAAATATGAAAGCAGAAAAAGAAAAAATTAGTTAAGGGTATATTGGATTTTGACAAATAAAACATTTGTTTACATAATTTATAAAAAGGAGGCTCATTTCCTCAGAGTAATTCAACCAAATAGGGGGTTTTTCTTCCTTTGTTATAAGTCAAAAGAGATAAATAGGAATCACCTCGGTTTTTCGCGGGCATGTGCAAGTTGTATGGCAGCTGTGTTTGTGGCTATTACCCCGGCCGAGTCATTGATTAAAGTTGCAAGCTAAAACAGAAGCATAGTAGAAAGCAAAATTAACCCTTTAGAATTGGATGCTTGTCAAATATATTTATGCTACTAAAACAACAACGAACTAACAGCATCTTTGACTAAGTTCAAGAAAATGTAAAAGACTTGCAGTTGAATAAGCAAGATTTTGTACTGAACATCAAAAATGAAGTAACGTGCAAAAGACCTTTAAAGGTAATTTTTAAGCTTAGGCAAACATTCTCTTAAGCCTTTTTTCCTACTGTGTGTTGTAGCAAAGATCCTAAAATGACTCTCCGAGTGCATTTTACTTCTCGATGACTCGCCTATGTTATTTTCCATTAAAAACACATCAGAACTGAAACGTCGTAATGAAGGTAGAGCAAAAAAAAACCTGTCCAGGGGTGGTAATAAACACTATACTAGCATCATCCCCAACAACGTCTTCTACGTTTTCCCTTTCTTTCTCGTGTGGAATGACGAAAACTGGTGTGAGTCCACTGTTCACATTATTAATCAAGAAATTTTTTATTAGATATTAGTATAGTTTTGCCGAATTTATGAGAAGAAATGACTGCTAGTACATTCCATACCTTATTACACTAGCTATTTCAGCCCATATTTCAATTGGTAGCAAGCTATCAGTGTCACCTCTGGACTGCATTGAGGCTTTTGAGTCTGACTTTATTCCATGAATGACAATATATTTCCCTTTCTGTGCACCAGCATTCTTATATTTTACCTCTACTACCTCTTTTAACCTCCTCGAGATCGACACTTTTAGGGGAGGCACAGGTTGCCTCGGCACATTTCGACCTGGTCTCCCAAGCCAATCAATCATCTGATGATACCTAAATCGAACGTCCCAAGAAAGGATTTCACATATATAAGATTCATATAGATATATCACTATTTGCAATGTTGAGTTAGTCATGTGTTATCTCTTGGTAAGAAAGTAACAATAAACAGACGAAATCAAAAACCTGAGAAGCAAATACACAAATATATAGTAGTCCTCCTCAATGTGAGATCTAGTTCACTTGTCGCTACATTTTTTCCTTATAAGAGTACAATCCCTTGCCTCTCACAACTGAGGGCAGGCCGCGTAAGGAATTTTAGGGCAATCCACGTGGGAGGGGATAACTGTACTCTTCAATGAACACAGTCCAGCCGTATGGACCGACAAATTTTTTGCCTCTCGACAAGGATGTCTATTGTGTTAAAACGTTAAACTATTAGATATCTTTGTGGGATCTTTAGGTACTCACATATTGTATCCACCCTCAGAGAGATTCTGAGTATCTGCAGTAAATGTTTCTGATAGGAATAGTCCTGCTCCTGCAGCATTCACATTGGGGTAAACGTAGCTTACTCGGTCTCGGGCTGATGACATAAACAAGAATGCTCCATGACCAAGCCCTGCCAATTTGGTTGATAAGATCATATCGTAATACCTATTCTGCAATCAAGCAAAAGGGAATTTATACTAGATTACCATGTTCATTAACGCAAACTTTCCATATAACATCGATAAACTAAGCCTCGGCTACATGAATCCCTTTTCCTTTTCCATTCAGTTCATTGCAATAACTATTCGAAGCAACTAGATATTTAGCAAAATGAAAACCTTAAATTAGCATGCTAAATTACAACTGAACAAGTGATAAATAACGTATGAAGAACACCAAAAAATGGAGAGGGACAGACACGAACACGATGATCGTCAATCGAGCATAGAAATACCATATTATTGACAAACCTTAAGAACTCCAATCATGTCAGTATAATCTGCTGGTTCAGGAAAATCATCATCCAGATCATATTCATTAGCCCATCTCACATTCTTATTCAACTCAAAAGTCTGCTTCCCTCTGGCTGATGCCACCACATCCACTTGAACACCAGGGTACCTATCCTTAATCAACTGAATCGCCGGAAAAAACAGTAGATTTTCGTAAACACCACCTGAAATCATACAACAACATCTTCTAACATCTCCTCTAATCTTCGATCCCAATGAAGCTATCTCCACATTATAACCCATTGGAAACTTAAGAAATCCATAGGGGTTCTTTGGATTATCCGGTGGCCTCGGGTCCTCATCCTGCTTGCCTTCAGAAAACAATGAACCGTACTCCATTTCAGGATCTTCGCCATCATCGAAAGGGTCAAGCCAGAAGTTTTTCTTCTTGGCATTGGGCAAAAATGTGGTTGATTTTTTGGAGCAAAAAATTTGGTCGGATGGATTGTTCAAGAAAGAGACATTGGTGCACTGAGTTAGTGGAAATAAAGTCGGGTTTGGCAGAAAAGGGGAGATGGATTTTGGAAGCAAAGGAGTTGAAGCCATTGGTGCTGGCAGAGATAAGCTGATGAAATCGTTAGATGAAATAGAACGTTGGATTTGAATGTGTGAAGGCAGTTGGATAAGTGGGGCCCCTTCTCCCGCTTTCTTCCATTGGTCAGCCTCGGCAGTTAATAATTTTTTAACTTTTTTTCTTCATTTTCTACAAGTAATAAGAGAATTAACTGGTAAGTTTTAGCATGTTTGAGTATGCTGATTTTAAATGAATTTATTTTTAAGGAAATACATGGTGTGAGACATTACTTCTTTTCTCCTAAACTCTAATCAAATAAAATTAATTTTAGAGAGTTCATCAAATATTGATATTTCAGTGTCTCGTGGTCCGATCATCGTAAAATTTGGGTAGAAAGTTTACAACTCTTTATTATTTAGAATACACCGATTAAGATTTAAGTTGAACGATCATTCGTGAAAAATCACTACGTGAACAATAGTGAATTTTGATGAATTTTGAAGAACAAAAAGATTTACGTTGATTAAGATTTTGAGACTACTTATAGTTATCTAAATCTCTCAAATTTAAGTATTACTTTCTCCAAATGACTTATCTTTCTATTCCAACAAAGTTTATACTGACAAATCTTTTGATTATATTTTGTAAGAATAAATTTACATAATTAGTGAAATTTTATTATAGATCGATTAAATTTTTTGATGTAACTAATGCTCCTTAAGAAATGTATGTTTATATTATGATACACTAAGTATTATTGTTCGTGAAGAGAACAACTTTATAATTTTTAATATTTTTGAAGAATATAAAATATTATTAATTTTCTTGAATAGAGTACAAATATTTAATAATGCTTATGTTTTTAAAGAAACATAACTAAAAGTGGTTTAATTATAAACGAATATGATATTGATGTTTTAGAAGAAATATTACAACCCACAACATATAAAAATATCAGAAAAATATCGTGTTATTACTCTTAAAGAAGTATAAAATATTACATATTAGTATTCTTAAATAATATCAAATTATGTTCTCGAAAAAGCAAAAAATTACATTTATCAATATTATTGTGTCGCTTTCAGAGAAGCACAATGCAAAAATTCTAAAATATAAGGGCATGTTTTCTTTATTGTTTTTAACTCGTTTTCTACTTTCGATTTTCCAAAATAGTAAAAAATGCATTCTCTTTTCTATTTTCGAAAACGTGTGTTCGAAAACAAGTTAAAGAATTTACAAAGAACACTCAAAACCAATTTGTCGTTTTTAAGTGTTTTCAGTTATAATAAAACCAAAATTTTCAAAACGCATTTTGGATATTTTCAAAATAATTTTTCAAAATACCAAAAAGAACACATTTTCAATAATCTCAAAATGAACACTCAAAACACAAAATACAAAATGAATTCAAAACTCAACACAAAACCGAAATACAAAGAGAACAGCACCTTAGCATCCGTGAAAACTTCGTCTTGTATGTAGACTTTTCAAACAAATATGTAGAATGTAGGAAATGTATGCCTAAAATTAATCGAGTCGACCCATAATGAGCAAATGATAGAAGATGATATTAGTAGAGCCGCAAACAACCACGATAGGGTAGCTAACATTGAATAATGCATACAAAAGAAACCAAATCTTCGAGACCTTTTTCCATGACATGTTCTTGTGTGTACTTTCCACTTTAATATTGAGATATTTTTTCCCAGNAAATGAACACTCAAAATACAAAATACAAAATATAAAATGAATTCAAAACTGAAGTAATACAAAGAGAACAACCCCTAAGATTTTCAAAAGGAGATACTACCCAAATGTCCACTTTCGACGACTAATCTTGGAATCTATGTCTTAGCCCCTCAAGACGCAGACCGATAAATTGTAGAATGTGCCCCAAACTGGTCAGGGTCCAAGAGCCTCCCACTAATCTGCTAAAGTGCCGAGCGAGTCAACATATATTGAACATTGTCTTCTAGGAGAACTCCTTTCTTCCAGGAGAGAGTCTGCCTTCCAAGAGCCCCAAGAATCGAATCGACGATCTCTGAACTGTCAGCAACTAAGAGCTTCTTCTTTTGTCAGTTAGGATGTGTCCTAGGGGGCT
>CAIGRL010035540.1:0-13574 GCA_903798325.1 Fraxinus xanthoxyloides
CAAAATAATATCTTTCAAACACACTCTAATAGTCAAACGTGAGCTACCTATAATAATAAATACCTTTGAAAATTCGCATGTGGAAATGTATGACTCAAAATGAGTTTAAGAAAATGGCTCTGCAAAACTAATAGTCAAACGTGAGCTGCCTATAATAATAAATACCTTTGAAAATTCACCTTAACTTTAAGAATAGGACCATTATTATAAATTTTTGGGAAAAATTCATATCTCAAGTGTAAATTATAGGCCAATTCAAAACTCTAACAATAAGTTTAAATTTTCAAATCTCAAGTAATAACTAAATAATTAAAAAAACTTATTAATTAAATATATTAATGTTACAATTATACAATTAATGGTCACAATTACATATTTATAGGTTACAACTTATTCATTGGTTATATTATCAAATTAATTGGTCACAAAGTAAAAATATTTTACGTCATAATTTATTTATTGGTCGCGAATATTTTTTTTTATAAATCACAACTTATTTAATGGTTACATATTTTCAAATTAGTTGGTCACAAATTATCCTCATAAATTATTGAATTTTAAGGTCATTACAAATAACTAAATAGTTGGTCACATACAACAAACTCTTCAGCTCCACCCTCAATCCCACTCCACTACCAATACTTGATCACATATCAATCATATAGTTAGTCACAAGCATTCTTCATCCCACCCGTCACCACTGCCACCGCCGCCTCTACAACCACTACCAATAACACAAATACCGACACCGACACCACAACATCACCATAAAAACAATCGTCACCGCCAACAAAACCACATTTCCAAATTACTCTCAAACGTGCCCGAATCCTAAATCCGAGTTCGTAACCTAACTCTAGCTCAGATTTGATGAACCGGTCAACAACATCTACTCTTCTTATCTTCGTGAATGACTCTCCAGTCTAGATTTGTCCACCTTCGACTTGCCTCTTTGTTCTCTTCGGTGCTCCATCGCTGTTAGTAGGTCTCCACTTCCAAAATGTCAAGCTTCCCATAATATCCACTATCGCCTCCACCTCCATAACCTCACTCCGACGTCCTCCATGACTCCATATCATCCATTTCAGAAAAATCAAACTAAGAAAAAAATAAGAACGGATATGTGTCGTCGTGTAAGGAGAAAAACGGATATGCACCGTTGCTCCCTAAGGAGAGTCAAGCAAGCAAAACCACCGCTCGCAACGTCGATGCATACAAAGGAATGCTACTTCATGGCTCATGAAGCGATGACGCCTAACACGAAGGAGCACTGCTACTGTACCGTGAAGATTCGCTAGAGTGGGCACGCTTGAAGAACTATCGGAGTGGGTGCGTTATGAAGATGGAGGTGGTAGTTAATAGTTTTGAAAATGAATTTGGTTTTGTAGCATAGGAGTCGATATGGGGGTGGGGGTAGAGATCATTATTGTGAGCTCGACGGTAGTCTTCGCCAATGGGTACGATAGTGTCGGAGTTGTGAGTTAGATGGAGAGAAGACGAAGAGAAATGCATTTAGGGTTTGAGATAAAATTGGGTTGGGATGAGGCTCGATAGATTTATATTATTATTATTATTAATTAATTAATTAATTTAATACATGATATTTAATTAAATAAATTTATTACCTGGTTTTTGAACTATCATCTTGAAAACCCTAATCTAGTGCAATTTTCACTAATTTTTATTAACTAAAACATAAATTATTATAATTAATTGAGAGTCCTGGGTCCCATTAAAAGATTAAAAATGTATTCAGGAATAGTAGATTGATGCAAAATATGTGATTAAAAAATAAGAAAAAAATTAAATTTGCGTGTAATATTATTTTATTGAAAAATTGAAAATAAGAGAGAAAATCATGTATTTTGAAAAAATAAAAATAATCAAACAACAACTGACATATAATTTCATATTTATAAATTTGTTAGTCCGCATCTTTGTAGTTAAAGTATATAAAAAATGAAACACTATCACAAGTAATCTATAATATATTAAATATCATATCAAATCATTTTTGAACGATTTTAGTCTTATTGTAATTCAATTGTTTCAATAATACATTACTTTTTATTTTTCAATATGTATTTAATCATTTAATTACATATACACGTCTATTTGATAGATTTATTTTACCTGTATACATTCATTAATGCATGAATTCCCAGTTATTAAATATCAATTAATTAATGTTCACCTATATTTTAGTGTTATTAATTTTAATTGTAAATTAATTAGAATTTTTACGTGTACTATTAATATCTAGCTTTGCTTAGAACATGTTTAGCCAAATTTAAAATTCAATTAAAATTGAAAATATAGTTGAGTTTAGCTTATCTAATAAAAATTAAAAAGTTTCAACACGTTAATCTAAACTTGCCTTATAAACTTGTTCTAAATAACTCCACAGAAAACTTTCGAATTTCGAAACCTCAAACCCCTTCTCACTCTTTCGTATCGCTCTCTGACCTTCAGGATACAGGTATCTACTCAACCTATAGGTGCATTTGCTGTATCTCTTTGAGTATATGTTTATCTGCGTATTCAATGTTTGTGGATTGTCAGCTCTGGCGGTCGTTTAATTTCTACGTATTGTTAATAGAGTTTGTTTTTTTTCCCCGCTGTATTTTCCTACTTAATTCATTTGCATTCAGTGAGATTGCTTCTAGTCTCTTTTGTTTTTGATCTAGCATTGTTTTTTTTTTTTTTTTTCCTGTTCATTTTGTATTTTATTTCCTCTATTTTTCCCTATAAGATTAAAATTCGCGTTTGTAGCATATATGGTCGTGTGTGTATGAATACGTACACTCTAGCATATCTAATTGGTGCATTATTGTCGTACAATTGCTTATTCGTGCATTTGTTTAATTAAATTTTTGTTGGATTTTATTTTCTCTTATCAGTAAAATATGAAATTATTAATCGTTCTTGGGAATTTAGGTCATGGATGAATCAATTGATCTCATATTACCATTTCTCTCGGGCGATGATGCATTTAGCGAGTTTCTTTTGAAAAGTACAGTTTCATAGTGATAATAGTTTGGATTGATTCAATCTCATTTGAACTTGATATGGAAATACTTGATGTCAAAGATAGATCCAGATGCCTGCTTTACATACTGTTTCTAAACATTAATTGACAATTAATTCCCAGCGTAAATCATTATGTATATACACGTGCGTTTTGTCCATGTACTTTTTGAGTTCTCAATGTTTTAGAAACCATCTATTTATTTCCACTCCTCGTTATATTTGTTTGTTTGTTTCATCTTGAATGGATCTGAATTGTTTGTTTTGAATGGATCTAATGGAAATAATTCCTATGTAAAATGGCTAGTAATGACATGGCTCATCACTAGGAAAGCTGAACTCTCTTCTATGGTATTATAGATGGAAGGATACATCTGTATCTTGATGCTAGGCTTTCCCATGTACTGGACGCTTATCCATACCAGTTGGTCAAGTCCTTGCACGTCTCTCTTAGTTTAGCAACAACATTTGGTGATTAAACTTTCTGACACACATATATGTGATACATCATTAGTAGGTTGGCCATTGAGGGGTATGTTTCTTGAGTAAATAATGTTTTCCCTTGGCTTTTACCCTACAATGGCCCCTTTTTTTTCCTTTCATGGTGGGATCCTTAATAGTCAAGCATCCATTGAAAGAACTACTATCTAGTTAAGTCTGATGTGCTTGAAAGTATTCTTAAACCCCAATTTCTCTACATTTTGGAAAAGGAACTGTCTGTACAAATTACACGATCATCCATTTTCATCAGTGTCTGGAAACCAAATAGCTTATGGGGTGGATGGGTTACCATTTCTTGAACATCTTTTCTTGAAACCTTGTATACTCTCCATTAACATTTTATTGTACAAATTAAGAGCACGTTTGACTAAACTTACAAGTTGCTCTAACATTTATACCCACTTGATCAAATATCACTATCATTTTTACCTTCTCTTGCTGTTTCCTTAAGATTGTTTGATCTTAATGGAGCTTCGACACGAGGCTTAATGCACGTAGTTGCACGAATATCTGTTTCCCTGTGGTTTAATGTCTGAGAAAGTGCAACCTCTTCTCCTTCTAAAGATTCCTATTTGTTTTTTACATGGTTTTTTCCTTTTTCATTTAATTGGAGGTGAGAATGTTTTAATTACTTGCAAGCTAAGTGAGTTTTGCAGCATTTGGGATGGAAAACCATAAAAATGAGACTAAAATTATACAAAATCACCATTATTTTTCTGCTTTCCTACTCTCTACTTTAGAGAGCTAGTCAATAATAGCAGACTGAAAGGCAAATTGCCAACTTTATTATGACAGTTTCAAGATATATTTCAAATCAAATTTGTTAACTGAACATGATGAAGTTACTTTATTGCTGAAATGAAGGTGCGCATATTATGAAGGAGAAAATAAACCAAAAATAAATTTTCTTTCTAATCGATGATGAAGGGGNTTTCCTTTTTCATTTAATTGGAGGTGAGAATGTTTTAATTACTTGCAAGCTAAGTGAGTTTTGCAGCATTTGGGATGGAAAACCATAAAAATGAGACTAAAATTATACAAAATCACCATTATTTTTCTGCTTTCCTACTCTCTACTTTAGAGAGCTAGTCAATAATAGCAGACTGAAAGGCAAATTGCCAACTTTATTATGACAGTTTCAAGATATATTTCAAATCAAATTTGTTAACTGAACATGATGAAGTTACTTTATTGCTGAAATGAAGGTGCGCATATTATGAAGGAGAAAATAAACCAAAAATAAATTTTCTTTCTAATCGATGATGAAGGGGCCTTTATATTTGATGTATTTCTTCTAGAGCATTTAGATATAATCTGTCAGGTTGGCCTAACTCTACTGATCTAGTTATATGTTGGGGAAAAATACCATGCTTTGTGGCTAATTGATAAGTCAGCTAGAAAGCTACTTTATTTAGCGTGTCTATGAAATACTTTATGATATTGAATACTTAGTTGCAGAAATCTATCTTCTCAACAGGAAAATTTGGTGTTTCCATGGCGACCAGGACTGTTGTGAGACATGTATCTCGTAGGTTCTCAAGTGGTGGCAAAGTGCTCAGCGAGGAGGAAAAAGCTGCAGAAAATGTCTATATCAAGGTCAATTTCAGTTAGTCTAACACATTTCTGTAAGACATTCAATTTGCGAGCAAGTGATATGAAAAAAATTGCTGTTCATGACTTCATACTACATCTGAGTGATGACCAGGAATTGTTTTTAATTTGTACTTTATGAGATTGATTATATGATTCGCTAAAAATTTAAGATGTATATGAAATTAACGTTTATCCGTGGGAGAGCTGATTACTAATTTTTATCATTGTTTCTTTTGCTTGGAAAGAAGTTAGTTTGTAACCTTTTTTGTTTTATTATCATTAATCATTTATCGTTGGACATTGTTTCAGCAAGTCTTATTCAACGTCATGTATACTATAGTATTCAGGTTGTTATAACTTGCAAAGTTGTGATACTGCCTTTGATGACAATTGAGAAAAAGGGTATTCGTACTTACTACTTATACAAATAAAATATTTTCGCATTGTTTCTTAAATAGAGAAGGATTTGACGATTTTTGACTGACATAATTGAAGTATCATCATTATTCTTATGGTTGCCGCCATTTTTCTTCTTCTTCTTAACTCTTCAAGTGATTAAACTTTTCTTCATGCTGAGTTGAAGATTAGAATTGTTTGGGAATGCTTTTCAGATAAGTGAACCTTTCCTTTCATTCATTTTATATACACATCAATGCAATGCAAGCAATTACATACAAGGGAATTTTTTGATCTTATCCATACAACACTGCCAAGAGGCTAACGACCTATATTCCCACTCCTAGAAATAAGGTGTATGCTGCCTCGCACCATGGATTCTGAATGTTGTTAAATTGGTTAATTGATGCAGTCAAGTTGGTTGATTGATCCTATTACCCCCCTCAAGGTGGAGTATGTCTCTACCACTCCAAGCTTGTCTCTAAAGAATAAGAATCTTGAATGAACAAGAGGTTTTGTCAAAAAATCTGCAGTTTGATCTGATGATCGCATATAGCGTATTTCCAATTCTTTTCTTAGCTTTATCTCTTCTAAAATGAACATCGAGCTCTATAAGCTTGGTGCGTGCATGGTAAACCGAATTTGAAGTCAGTGCACTTGCACTCAAGTTGCCACACTAGATTCTTGGAACTAACTTCTGTGATATTCTCAACTCCTTTATCAAAGATTGAACCATGTAATTTCTGATGCACTATAAGCCAATGCTTTATATTCAGCATCTGTAATTGACCTAACAACAACACGCTGCTTCTTAGAACACCAAGATACCAAATTGCCTCCACGATATACACAATAACCAGCAGTAGACCTTCTATTATCTGGACATGATGCCTAGTCAGAATTTTCAAATGCAGTTATACCTAGGCTATCACTTTTCTGAATAACAAAACCATGGTTTAGTGTACCTTTCAAGTATCTGACCACCCTCTTAAGCGCCTTCCCATGAGCATCAGTAGGTGTTTGAAGAAATTGACTCATTTTATTTACAGAATAAGCGATCAGGTTTTGTATGAGCCAAATATTGAAGACCACCAATCGCACTTTTATACAGAGTTGGATTGTTCACGATTTATCCTTCAATCTTAGAGATCAATTTAGCCCAATGTCGTGGGTGTTAAGCTTGGTTTCAAATTCTCATAACCAAATTTCTTAAGTAAGTCAATAACATACTTTGTTTGAGTCAAGTACAATCCCGTTGTATCTATATACACCTTTATACCCAAGAATTGACTAAGGCTTCCCATATCTTTAAGAGCAAAACAAGTGTTCAGCTTGTCAATAAACTCATGTAGTTGTTGAATTTCGTTCCCTATTATTACTATATTATCCACATAAACCAGTGCAAACAACGTATCTCTTCCATCCGCTAAGAAGAATAGTGAGTTATTTGCCTCGGACTACTTGAAATTCCATTTTAATAGAGTATTCTTCAGCTTCTCATGCCAAGCTCTTGGAGTCTGCCTCAGTCTATACAAAGCCTTTTCTAATTTGCACACAAAACCGGGATTTTTCTTTTTCTACATTCAACTTGCCATTTAAAAAGGCGTTGTTTACATCAACCTGTGTGATTTGCCAGTCTCTGGACACAACAAGTGTTAAGATGATTTTCAGGGTTGAGTCCTTAATGACAGGACTGCGCGTTTCACCAAAATCCACTCCAGATGTTTGAAGGAATCCTTTGGAAACTAACCTTGCTTTATGCCCTGCACTTTTCTTTCTGAGTCATACTTCAGTCTAAATACCCATTTATTTGCCAATTATCTTCATTCCAGACTTTGGAGGTACCAATTTTAACGACTCGGGTCTCTATACCCAAACCCTTAACTTACATACTGTCCACTTTCGGTAAACATATTTGTAGGATTCTACTTAAGTCTCTCAATAGATAGATAGAGGTCTTGAGTTTGAATCTGGAGGAACTTGATAGAAAGTCGTAAGGGAGTAAGTGACCATATGCCCATTCAAAATGGACAGTACGTAAGTTAATAACTTGGATATAGAGACCCGGGTCGTTACAGCAGTGCCCATGTTTTATTTTTCATCAATGCGTTGTACTCTTCTTGCATAATCTTCTTCCAATTGTTACTCAACAACGCATCATCAATGGTATGTGGAATGTGGTTCAGTATCTACCGATTTGTCCACTACCTGATTTGTGTAAAACTTTGGTTTGAAAATTCCAACTTTGCTTCCAGTAACCATACGATGTCCAGCATTGTTTGTTGCATTTTGATCATGGATGTTTACGGCATTACCATTATCTTCAACATCACATCCATCTTGTTGTATACCAACTATCTTATGGTCAAATGGTTCTTATTGATTCATCTCAGCACTATTGTTTTCTTCATTTACCTCACTCTCAACTTCAAGTTCTAATTCTTTATTGGAGAAGCATGCAACAGGTGATGCACCAGGATGAGCTATATCAGCTGTACCTTGGGGCATTATTTTGTGACTGGACTCGGCATCAAATGGAAGAAAACTCATGACATTTTCAGAAGTTTGTGGCTGAACATGTTTGTTTAGGAAACCAGACTTGAATGGAAATTCTATTTCATTAAACTCCACATGCGCGAATATGTAAATCCTACCACTTGAGTTTAGGCACTTATATCTTTTATGTGTATCACTATAGCCAAAGAAGACACACCTTTGAGATTGGAAATTGAATTTGTGCCTTTGGTAAGGTCTATGAGAGGGGTAACAAGCACAACCAAACGTTTCTAGCATTTTGTAGTTTAAGTCTCTTCCATACAATACTTGAAAGGGTGATTTGTGTTGAAGTACAGGAGTAGGTAGCCTATTTAAAGTTGCCGCTTTAAAGGATTCCCACCAGTAGTGTAAAGGCATTTGTGGTGTGTCTATGCTTTCTTTTCGCCCCGTTGTTTTGTATAGAGGTATATGGACAAGACTGCCTAAGTTCAATCCTTGATTCTAAGGCAATTTTATCAAATTTCTGAACTCTCATCCCCAGAGTCTGATCGTAGAGTTTTAATCTTCCTTTCCAACTTGTTTTCCACTAATTGCTTGAATTGAATGAAGGTATTTAGTGTTTCAGATTTGTGTCTCATAGGGTAGATACAAGTAAATCTGCTATGATCATCAACAAATATGATATAGTACCTAAGCCCTAGAAGTAGAATTCTTTGGTGCTGGTTCCCAGACATCTGTATGTACAAGGTCTAATGGACTTGATGCATGTGATCAGGATATGTTAACAGGTAGTGCATGGGATTTGTCAAACCGACATGATTCACATAAAACTGGACTTCCATTAGTTTTGGTAAATTTATTACAAGACTTTAGAACTTGACTCAACACATGGTTTGAAGGATGGCCTAATCTTCATGCCAAACATCAAGCTCTGACTCTAGCAACTTGACACCTTTAGTTGACTTATCACAACTAGAACTCACTGAGAAGGTTACACATTTGGAATTATTTTGGTGTCGACTCTTAAGTTGTGAGTTTGGACTTGGACCTTGGCAACATCAGCTGATACAACCCATTTTTAAGCATCCTTCACAGCACAGTCTTCGTCGTTTGTAGGTCCTTAACAACACAACAATCAGGGTAAAACTCCATAAATACATTATTATCATTTGTAAGTTGAGAGATACTAATCAATTTTTTCTTAATTGTAGGCACATACATGAGTGTATTTAGTGCAAGAGACTTATCATTCAATGTAGGAACATTTCCTTTTCCAATATGCACATTATGTAAAGAGTTTTCATCACCAACCAGTTTCTCCTTACCTTCATATTTCTTAACAATAGTCAAATTACCTTTGTCAGCTGTCACATGATTACTTGCACCAGAATCTGAGAACTAAGTTAGATCTTCAAGAATTCTTGGCTAGGCCACATAGGCAGTGGGAAATGAGCTGATGTTCTAATGATTTTGATTGCTACATTTGCTACCCATATATTTGTCATTAAATCTGTTAAAGCACCAAGTTGAGTGGTTGTTGAGTCCACAAATTTGACAAGGTCCTCTGTTTTCATTTAGCCTACCTGCTCTACCTCTACCTCTACCTCTTGTTCTCCCTTTGAAATTCAATGACTTGCCATTGTTAGCCCCTCTAAAAATTCTGCCACCACCTGAATCAATTCTTTGGGCGAGTCGTATGCTTGATTGGCCAATATTCACTGATGCAAAGTTGTTCTTAGCTTGATTTAAATACTCTAAATCTGCTCTCAAATGTCATTAGAACAGAAGATAGTTCATACTAGGATATGTTGTCCTTGCTATTCATCTGCACCACAATGGGTGTATTTCTTCATCCAGTCCCGACAAAACTTGAGTTACAAGACCACCGTGATCAATAGCCTTTTCAGCCATTTGCAGGTTATCAGCTAGCTATTTGATAGTAGTAAGATATTGGTCCATGGTCATAGATCCTTTTCTGGTCCTCTGCAATTCTCCAGTAAGAAATAAGACCCTTGATTTGTTCAATATACCATAGCTTTCTTCCACTGCACTCCATAACCTGTTTGAACTAGTGCACCCCATAACCCTCATTGCTATTTCTGGAGTCATGGATGAATACAACTATCCCATTAACAGTTGTGAAATCCATTTGTTATACTCAGGGTTCTGAATCATCTCTATGGCTTCTCCTCTACCAATGGTGGTTTGCGTAGCTAGGAATTCTGGTGGACACTGCTTTGTCCTTAGTAGGTAGCCTTCTAGGTTATGCCCTTTGATTATGGGCATAATCATGTTTTTCCATAGCAGGATGTTATTCTTGCTTAGCTTCACCGATGGAGTTTGGATAAGATTCATCCCAAATGGTGAGATCTGATTTACAGCAGTTTGAGTGGATGGTGTAGTGCTCAACTCAATTGGAGGAGACTGGTTACCTGTACTGGTGTTAGTCGTAAGGCTCTGTTACCAAGTTGAAGATCAGAATTGTTTGTGAATGCTTTTCAACTTAATGAAACTTCCCTTTCATTCACCTTATATACACATCAATGCAATACAAGCAGTTACGTGCACGGGAATATTCTGGTCCTATCCATGCAACACTGCCAAGTGGCTAACAACCTATATTCCCACTCCTAGAAATCAGGGTGTTGCTACCTCACACCATGGATTCTGAATGCTGTTAAATTGGTTAATTGACGCTGTCAAGTTGGTCGATTGATTCTAACATGCTGGAAGAAGCATGAATGTGCCTCATGATTTTTCCGCTACATTAACTAGACGGTCTTTTTCGTATTTGAGTTATTGTACTTGCTTCGTGAACAATTGTTGTTATGCTTTGTTTATTTAGAAATCATTTATATCTAACTAGGTATTATTTTATTGAGCTATAGAGTCTACTGGAGGTTTCCATAGAGTTCTGATGATGTCTTCAGACTTAACAGTTTTGCTTCTCAGTACTGCATATAATCTGGAGGTCTAGTTCCCTTTTGTCAAAAATCATACTATTATTTACTTAAACAAGATGGGGAGGAATTTTGAAATGTGATTATTCACTGCTATCTTACTTTCAGTTTTGTCACTTAGGTTACGACGATATCATAGTTATTAGCGTTCCCAATCCAATTATAATGGCTAAAGACTAGTTATACGGAGTGCACTCCTGGGTTTTTATTGAATGTTAGCTGGAGTAGGCCCCAGATTTTGCTAAAGCTGCAAAATGGATCATTGAAGTCCTGGCATAGGTGTCAAATAATTATGCTATTTGGTGGTAATATATTTGAATATTGTGTAATATGTCCACTTTGCACATTGAACGTATTTATCTGTACTGTGAAACTCGTGTGTTATGAGAATGGATGCTTCCTGGTATTCAGTTATTGTCCTTGTCTATTTAAACAATTTCAAAGAGAGCTAATGATTTGAGGGATCTTCAATTGATGTGATGCAGGAATGAGCTAATATATTTCAGTTTACACGCTTTTAACTCAAATGTTGAAGATAATTTCTTTGCGCTATATTAGATATTTCGTCTTGGGCCAGGGATTGGGAGACAGCTGCTGCTCTCTATTTTTATCACAAGGAAAGAGTAACCAAAATGTTACTGAGATTATTCACACTGTGATTAACAGGCTTATGTGTAATTGAAAAGAGATCATGTGTATATTTTGCACTTGGCCCTCTAGTTGGGTCCCCTCCCGCTTTGGGTTGCGTCATTGTGGCATCCCCACCGGTTAATTGGGTGTCCCTAGTTTCCAATTGCTGTTATATTTAGTATTGCTTGAAGTGCATATTCTTTTCCCCCTTCCATCTTGGACATGTAGTTTGTCTCTGATTCAACAATAGTTGTGGAATATTCTGACCTGCTGTAATTTTTGCAACCTTTATAGAAAAAGGAGCAGGAGAAGTTGGAGAAGCTTGCTCGCAAGGTACAATTATGCTATGCACTCATGTATGCGTATTATATAGGGCTCTCTTCAAAGTTTGGTTTGAGTAAATGGACTCTTCAAGTTAGATCTTAAAATGATCATATTATTTTCATATTTTGGTGGAAGCTGCTAAATCCCAAGGGATACAGGACTGAACTGAAATGAATCCATCAAGTGAGAACCTTTGACTAAGTTTAGTTATTTTCATGATGAAGAAAATGATACCAACTGCTTCAAGATTAAATATTTTCAAAACTTAGCACTTTTTTGACTTACAAAAGTCAGTTTACCTTCCGACTTGAGGTTGTTCGAGATGCATAAGTTTTGAAGTTTTTAACTCCATTTCATCTTTTCTATTTTGAATCCTTCTCTGGATGGTCATACTTTAGCTTCAACTCATGTTCGATAGTTTGTCACTCCCAGGGCCCCAAACCTGAAGAAACAGCCACAACAAGCTCAGGAGGCGCAGGATCCATATCTGAAGCTAAACCAAGCGGCCAAACCTCTTCAACATCTAAAGCGTCGACTGATAAATACAGAAACTATGTTGTCTTAGCTGGTCTCACTACTGCTTTTGCTGCTGTTGGATGGTATTATGGGTCAAAGAAGAACAAATCCAAAGAAGTGCACGACTGAGGTGAATTTCTTAGTAAAGTCACTTAAATAACGGTAAAACAAACTCGTGTATGATGCAACACCATGTTTGTGGTTGCATTTTGCATTATGACATGGTTTCCCTCTACATTAGCTGCAAATACACCAGTTTATCTGTCTGCTGAAACATTGTGGACTGGAAGTTATTTGGTTTTCGCATCATTTGGTTCCAGCATTTCTGTATTACAGATTAGGAATGCACTTGATGCTCGTTAAATAATTTTAATTCGATCCCATAAAGCAGAAAGGGAAATAAAAAACTGTAGTTGATTGGTAAGCTTTCTGCATTCCTGGCCTAGAGGAAGGATATCAGCATTGGCCTAGAGGAAGGATATCAGGGACTAGGTACTGTGCTTATGCATAGCTTTGTGACACTTAAGCCTGTTTGGGTCCCATTTTCTCAACATAATGCCTTTTGGAATTGTGTTTTGATGAAGAATGTATTTTAAAAAACAATAAAATGTTTTGAATTTGTGGGTACTATTAAAGAATGTATGGTTAAAAATAAGAGGGAGAAAAATATATTTTTGAAAATAATGAGGACCAAGCAAGAAATTAGATTGACGTTCTATTTATTTTTTGGTGTATGACGGAACTTTAAGTCATTGAAATTTGAACAATTTAAAAGTTACTATAATTTACAATTTAATCACCTAAACGGATGAGCTCGGATTTTGTACGTTAATATGGTGTTAATTCGGGTAAGTTGCTTTCTCTTACTACAAAAAGCTAAGGGTCCGTTTGATTGGAGAGGTGGAAAATGGGTGGAAAGAAAATGAATTCTAGGGAATTGAATTGTCTAAAAATTGTTTACTGAGAATTATAATTAATTATGTTTGATTGGTTTAATTTTTCACGTGAAAAATTTTGAAAGTTTAGTATCCGTTTGACTTTGTTTTTCATGAAAATTGTCAATTAAATTGATAATTTCTTTAACCATTGAGTCTAAAATTTGTTTCAATTGAAAAAAAAAAAAATTGTTTT
>CAIGRL010035553.1:0-13892 GCA_903798325.1 Fraxinus xanthoxyloides
ATGTGAAGTTGTGGAAGAGCAGGAGGTTTAACATCGGACAGTTTCTTCAGCTCTCACGTAAATTATGGGTATTTATGCTTTTCTTTCTTGAGTTTGATATGCATCTCTTTTCTCTCTCAAAAAACATGGTATTTATATTTAGAAAATATATTTAATTTATATTTATTAATTATTTAACAAAGCACCCGACTTTTAAATAAAATAACATAACCTATGAATTATGAAATGTAATCGCCAAATGCCTGAGTCCATGTAATTTCTACTTTTTTTATTGTTAGGAGAGACCGGAAAACAATGAAGTCTGAAATTGGTTGTTTGGCAAAGTTTTTGATAAAAGTATTATTAAATAAATTTAAAAAAGAATTAATTACATAGTTGATAAAAATTATGAGTCCAATAAAATATATGTTTAAAATTAAAGTTTGATTGAGTGAAATTTACTTTAACAAAATTTTATCAAACAAACTTTTGAGAATGATTAATTTTCTAAAAGATAACATATCAATGAAAACAAAAATGAGATGAGCATGGACAAGTTAGCTTATACAAGTAGTGAGCCAAATGTGGTATGACGTGTAGAGAAATTTACAAAATTTGAGAAAAATATAACAAAAAAAAAAAAGGATATGTCGAAAAAGAATTTCCACGAGCAGCTACAGAGTTGAGTTTAGGAAATAAGGAGAGGCTTGCCTTAATAAAATTGTTTGAGAGGGTAAAGTGAACTCCACCTTGATCGGTTGCAAATTAATCATAACTTGGGCATGTAACTCTTCAAACCTCAATTTCGAAAGCACTTTTTCCCTTGCGCGTGATTTTAAAATAAGAATGTGACAAACCACTGAAAGTTAGAAGATTTTCGATGCATTCTATGAATTGATATTTAGGTTGTAAAACAAATTGAAAGATTTTATATCAAAAACATTGCATTGATGTTTAATAAATTTGAAATCGATCTCCAGTGGATAATGTGATCAACATATCCCGACTTCACTTCCGTCCATGTGTCAAGTTCATGTACACTTGGACAAAGATAAAGTGCATGTGGCCTTCTCCAAGATGAAGAGGCGATCACGAGCACTCCAAATATCAAGTCAAATATTTGGATGTGGGATGGATAATGAAAGAAAATCACAAGAATGTGTTTGATAATTGTGTTGAAGAGAATACAAAGCAATGTTACTGTTGAAAGTGTAATATTTGAATGACATCAAGTTTGAACTTTTATAGTAAAAGGGGAATGGTACACCAATGGATGGAGTGCACGTGGTCTCAACTTGATGGCGGATATGTCAACTAGATTTTATTTTCAAGTCATATAGTTAGAATAAGTGTCACTTCCTAGCTGTCCAAGGTTAAGTTAGTTCTAAGGACAAAGCTGGTTGTACAACTTAATTTCACCCACTTTTTCACAGGTTTTCAAAATTGCTGAGGTGGTAGTGTTAATTGAGGGGGAAAAATAATAATAAAGAAATGAATTTTTAACAAAATGATTGGAACTACTAATCCAGCTCATTCTCTTCACGTCCCAGATCTCCATTTCCCACCTACCCCCAACTCTCCCCCAAATCGCCCCAAACTTCCGCCCCAAACGAAAAATAAAAATCACGCGTCTTGCCTCTCTATGCAGCCCCTTTAAGGAGCTCGTGTGCCAAAAATAGAAGTTCCATGAGTTAAATTTCAAGAAAAGATATTAGGCTCCGTTTGATTGGGCGAATTTTCCATTTTCCAATTTTTGTAGTGTTTGATAGGCAAAATTTTCCCGAGAAAATGTTTTGGTGGGAAAATATATTCCAGGTTTTTTTTTGGCAATTGGAAGAAATTCTAGATGCAATAGTAAAAAATATTTTCACTTTTATTCACAATTTCCATGTAAAACAAAGTCAAACGAATGGTATCGGTATGGTTAATTTTTTTTCAATTTTTTTATTTTTGGCAATTAGAACAAATTTTAGACCAAAGAGTAGAAAATATTATCACTTTAATGGACAATTTTCATAAAAAATGAAGCAAAACGAACTCCAAACTTTTAACATTTTCCATGGAAAATTATAATAATCAAATACACTTAATTACAATTTCCTGTAAAACATTTTGTAGGAAAATCTTTTCCCTGTAAAACATTTTCTTTCCACCAATTTTTCACCCTTTCAATTAAACGGACCCTTAATATTTAGTCTACGGGTGTGAATTAAATCACATTTTTTTAATAAATTTTAATAAAAGTTAACGAAATATATGGTTGTAAAGTTGCGAATCTTATAAAATATATAGTTAAAAATTATTAATTTCGACTTAAAATAAAATTAAAATCTCAATCCCTATTAAACAAGAGCTTAATTTACTACCAATCAAGAATGCCTTGTCAAAATATGACATCCTTTTTTCAAACTTACCTTTTCATTAGTCAAAGGGATAATAAAATTCAACATCAATGCAAACAAAATGCAATATTGATCTAAAATTATTTAAAAAGAACATTTGGATACTTCTCAACATGTAGGTGATTGCATTCAAATTTCTACCTATTATAGACAAAGAAGATATTAATCTCACGTTGTTAAGTTAGTCAATAGTACTTCTAACGTTAATATTGTCCAACATTGTTAACTATCGAGGTTATGTTTGAGTTCAATTTTTTAAGAAAAAATAAATTTGTAATAGTGATTTTTTTTTTGAGAATTATGTGGTTAAAATGTAGGAAAATGTATTGGCTTTACGCGCAAAAATTTTTATTTCCAAAATGTGTGATTAATAATATGTTTGACGAAAAATTATTATTATTATTATTAAATGGAGCTCATACAGGGGCTAAAGCTTGGTACGACAAATTTATAAATATTTTATAAAGAGAAATAATATTAATACTATAAAATTTATGGATAATAATAAGCAAGATTTTTAAATGGCATAAAAATTGGCAAAGCGTGTAAGCCAAGCCTAGAGAAAATAAGGCGTTTTCTATTTTTTAATATATTTTTTATTTTTTAAAGAATAATACATAAGCACTTCATACATAATTTAAAAATTCTAATAAAATATAATTATCAAAATCAGAAGTACTTCAAGTCAATAATATTATCTACGTGGACCGAGAAATTTTTTTCATCCAATCATCTACTGATTACATGATCATTTTTTTCATCAAATCATCTACTGACACATGCAATTAAATAAAATTTTCTGTCAAATCCTCCAAGCAAAGTAGTTTTATCCTTGCTCGAAAAAGAGTGCACTTGAGTAGTTAATGTAGAGTTGATTGTCTACTTTTCCTCGTCGGCCTACCTAGCGGGTCTTTTAGAACATCAATAATGAATAGTAATTATTAATAAATAGTTAAAATAAAAGTTTTACTTTGATTGAACCTAATTTGATTTATTAAATGTTTGGCAGCCATCAATCACGGAGAATGCATTTTCGTGTCAAATCAAGAGAGTACAACCACTGCAAATTTTGTCTTCGTAAATGTTCACAATAAAAATTAATTTTTCAACTTTACCCTTATTTCCTCGTTTTACTTAATTTACTAGTTAGGAGAATGCTGGGATATGAGTGTCAACGCGTTGAGCGGCGAACCTAAACTTTTTTTTCAGGCTCGGCTCAAGTAAAAATAGTTCGAACTTTTTTTGACCCGAGTCGAACAAAAGTTTGACCAAAAGATCTAGGCTCGACTCAAACTTTCAGCTCAAGCCTTAGAGAGTCGAGCCGAGTTCGACCCTACTTGATTTTTTTTCCTTTTTATATTTGTGACATATCTAAGTTTTTTTTTTAAAGGATTTAAAATTTGTGCATTTTATGAGTTTTATAAATAATAAAAAAATAGTAACATATAAAAAATTATAGCTAAAATTAAAAGAATTTTTTTTAAAAAAGTGGCAGGCATGGAGCTCGGCCCGAGCCCTAATTCGGTCCCACCGAGGCAAGAGCCGGCCGGACTCGGGTTCTTTTCTAGGTTAAGGCTCAAGCCGCCGAACATTTTGTCATCCCCAATTAGGGACAATAGAGAGAAAGAAGAAAGTTCAATATTTTTTTTTGACATGCTAATTTCTTTGTTAGAAACAGTAGAAATTGAATGCAAAAAATTACTATGCCACTGTCTGAAATGATCTAAAAGTAGACCTAAAATGGGCTCCAAATAGGGGTTTAGATAAAATTTGAATTTTTAGTAGATTTTGATAAAATTGATAAAATATATGATTAAAATATTGTGAATTTAATAAAATGTGTGATTAAAATTAATTGTTGATTTTAAGTTAAATTTTAATTTTTTTTTAATGAAACAAACAAGGGCTGAATTTATTATTATTTTTGAATTATGTTAAGTATACATTTTATGGTGTACATCTTTTTTGATATTGTGTGAAAATTCAAAAAGCATTAGATGAAAAAAATATATTTTTAAACTATTCAATTATGTGTGACAATTGAAACAATGTCAAAAATAATATAAAACAAGGTATATACACAGCATGATTTTTGTTTTTTTTATCGGAAGTCGGAACGAGGCTAAGAACACCAGCTCAACAAAACAAAACAAAATTTAAGACACAATGCACGAGGGAAGAAAAGTCTTCGCCTCTGTAGGTTTTTTTTGAATATTTTGTCCTTTGGACTTTTTGCCTTAAAAAAAGTAAATTCAAACCATTGATAAAAAAACGATATTGTACGTGTACCTAACTTTGAAAAACATGTCAGTAAGTTATGAAAATAATCATGAATAAGGTAATTTGTTCCTACTTTTCAACGTACTGTGTCGAAATTGACTGGCGACTCAAATTTCAGAAAACTCATCGTATTAAAAAATGGAGCACATAATGGTGTTAACAATTAACATTGACTGGACAACTCAAGTTCGCACAAAACGTTCTTACGTTTAATATGCAGTATACAAAACATCCATATATTTCAATTTTTTATATTTTCATTAATATTTCAGCGTTTTATTGAGGAAAACGTCATTTTCACCTATTTTTAACATAAAATAATCAATATACTCTCATATATAAATAAAACAAAAAGGAAAAGAAAAGAACAATAAGTAGCCTGTTTGGTCCAAAACAAGTTCGATCCAATTCAAGCCGGTTCATGAGTGATTCTGCGATAATGAAAGAGTCATAATCGAGCTTGATATTCAAGCTCGAAAACTCATTAAGAACTAGTTTAACTAGCCTGGTTGTATTAAAAAATCAAATTAAATTATTCTTATTTCACTTCTCCATTTTTCAGACAATTTCTAGAATATCCTTGAACTATAACGATGCATTTATTATTGCTAATAAATTCCACTTTTGATTTTTTTTTTTCACAATCACTGTAACGATGTAATTTCACACACGTCAATTAGAATATTTATTTTCTAATTATGACTTAAATTTTTTAAATTGTAGTAAATTTCTAAAAAATAAATAAAGACAAAACACGGCAAACTGAAATGGTTCAATTTGCAATATTAGCGGGTTTGTGGGTAATTTCGGTCCTTAGATTTGAAAAATGGCCCGATGGCGAACTAGTCAACACAATATTTTCAAATATGATAATTCAGGACCCAGCAAATTTTGAATCGGATTAAAATATATATGTTGTCCTAATCGTCCTACCTAATTTGACACGTCTATTTCAATGGTCTTTCTACTCAATTTTTGTAGGCATTCCACAATCACACAATACATCATAATCACACCTCTGAAATTTCATTCAATAAGCAGGCAAGAGAGGATCATTAATTAATTTCATGATTGCTTCCTCTTTTTGAGTCTAGTCAAATTGTAATTGCAAAACATAGTTGTCATTGTACAAAGATTCATAAAATTGGCTGAGTTTTAGAACAAAGCCAGATGACGGTGGTAAAAGACAAGAAACATTATGGTCTTATATGTGCACATATGATAAAACTGTTCATTCGTATTCGGTTATTACAAAATCCACCCGAAATTTAGTATACTAAAAATACGCATGCACACAATGAATTATTTGACAAATGTCGCTAAAACACAAACCTCAACAAACTTCGAAAATGAGACATAAATCATGACTTTTAAAAATAAGGGATATTTGCAGCAAAAACCCCAAATCTTTAAAATATTAACAGACTTTCCCCAAATCTTTAATTTATTTTAGCCGTCACCCCTAACCTTTTTCAAACGTTACATGTGAGGCCATTTTGGACGGTTTCCATCCATTTCTCCGTCATTTGACCACTAAAATAAAAAAATTCACCACGTTATACCAAAATCGGGAAATACACAATTGTAACTTCCTATTTTCCCATAAAATAATTAAAAAGCGAGGCCCAAAACCCAAATAAATAAATAAATAAAAGAAAAGAAAAATGTATATTCTTCTCCCTCACCCTCACCCTCACCCCCACCCTCATGCACAAGCCCAACCCCTCAACCCAAAATCAGAAATATGCCACCGCCAACCACCACCACCACCGTGAACACCATTTTTTGATGTCTTTGTATTGACTTGGCTCATTAAAAATGAACCAACATTGCAGTTGGGAAGTGAAATTTGGGTTTTGAAAATAGTTCAACATGAATATGACTCATGTGGTTTCTATTCAAATTTCAAGGCCCACTTTCTAGTAATATTCAATAATAGTGGACCCTGACCTCTTTAGCCTAGGGTTTTATTTTTTATTTTTTTTAGATCTGTAAAAATTGAAGAAAATAATGAAAGGTGAATGGAAGTTGACAATAAAATCATGCTGTGTATTGCAGGTTTGCAAAATGTTATCTTTCTAAGGACAAAAGAGTCAACTGATAATCATAATGAAATGCAAAGTAGCACTGAATTCATGGAAACTATTGTTCTCGAGGTGAAAGATAGAAACTGGTGCCCACTCAGAGAAGAAGAATGAAGAATCAACAAGGAATTGGTGTTCACAGTGGTCGGTGGCGATGGACGTGGTGAAATGACAAAGAAATGGATGAAAACCGGCCCTTATGTGCAACGTTTGGAAAGATTAGTGATGATGGCTGCAACAAATCAAAGATTCAAGGAAAGTCTGGTAATGTTTCAAAGGTTTGAGACTTTTGCTACAATTATCCCTTAAAATAATGAAATGATGAAAGTGTTAGCGTTAAATAATATTATTGCATAATGTTTAGTTTCCTTCTGTTATATGTTTCATTTTTATTTACTTTCCTTGTAATATATAAACTTGTATACTTCATTGAAAATCTAGTCTCCTCTCTCTTCTTCTTCTTCTCCTCTTCTCTTTAAATTGATTCACTATATTGGATCAATATAGCTCATGTTGTTGACATGGTATTAGAGCATAAAGTTGAGTGAAATGTGTGAAATTTCTGTTTGAAACATGTTGGAAATCCAAGCAAAAACTAGGTAGAAAAAAACCTGTGTAAAATCCCACTCGACCACAACTAAAAATCACAATTCCGATCGAATTAGAGATCGGTTCGGAAAACTGAGACCAGATTCTTGTTCACCAGGTCGAAATGCGTCTTCAAGTCAGTTGCAGGGCGGCGGCGCATGAGACTCACGCAGTTACGTTTGGAGTGCCTGAAATCATCTTTCGATGTGATTTCAAAAGCCAGTTAGTTCTTTGGTAAATTTTTGATTTTTTGGTAGTATTACTTTGGTTATACACATACTGTGTTGTATATTCCAATTGTAATTTGTGGCGGTACGTGATTGTCGTTGGTTTTCTTTAGAATTTGATGATTTTGTTGATCTTTAGTTGATTATTTGTTGACTGTATGATGGCAAATGAAAGAGGTGATTCACTTCAACCCATTAGCCTCAGATTAAATGGTAAAAATTACTCATATTAGAGTATTGTGATGAGAATTTTTCTATAGGGAAGAAGATTGTGAGGTTATGTTAGTGGAATTGTTGTGAAACCCAAGAATAATGCTGAGAATTATGTGACAGAGTTGGATAATTGTGAATCAAAACAATGTGAAAATTCTTATTTGGATTCATAATTATATTAAGCAATCTACTGGTACACAGTTGGCAAAGTTTGAAACAACAAAGTAAGTTTGGGAATATTTTTAGAAGTTATACATTAAGTCTAACTTTGCAAAGACATATCAGTTCGAGACTGATAGACGAGCTTTACAGCAGAATAATATGAGTGTTCTCGAGTTTTATGCTGTTATGAATTCAATTTGGGATGAGTTGACTTTTACAGAATCAGGAGGACTAAAAGCATGAGATGAATATATTACTTTTAGAGTGGCATAGCGATTAGTTCAATTTTTTATGGCACTTTGCAGTGATTTTGAGGGACTTGGAGGCTCTATTTTGCATCACACTCCACTTTCCTCAGTTGATTCGGTGGTTAGTGAACTTATAGCTGCGGAAAAACATTTGAAATATCTTGTAGGATAAGTATCTCTTCTTCCATCTAGCACCTCGGTGTTGGCTGTGCCCTATCGATCGTCTACACATAATCAGAACAAATGTTATGTGAAAGTTGCTAGAGATAAGTGTAACTTTTGCAAACAAAAGGGACATTGTAAGTCTCAATGTCCTAAACTATTGAAAAAGTAGCAGCCACAACCACAAAAGTGATCCTATCGTCCCAGTGCTAACATAGCTGCCACCACGCCACCTAGTGACTCATCGGTACTTGGAACACCACCTTCCTCCAATCCCATGTTGACTGATTTAGCAGAACAGTTTCAAAAGTTCTTAGCCACACAGCCACATGCTATGTCAGTTTCTACTCGTATATGTTTGTCATTTCAAAGTCATTCAAGTATTTCTTCCTCATGGATTTGTGACCCGGGTGCTTCCAAACACATGTCGTCTAACTAAAAAATCTTTAATGACTTGCATCATTCTCACTCGTCTATGTCTGTTGTGACTGCTGATGGTACACCATTGCCTTTATCAGGTGTTGGTTCTATTAACACACATAATTTATCTCTTTCAGATGTTTATTGTGTTCCTGCTCTTACTTTAAATCTTATTTATATCGTCCAATTTTGTGATTCTGATACTTAGTTCATTTTTCTACTACAACTTGTCATGTGCAGGATCTTCGATCTCCGAAGCTGATTGGGATATGTCGTAGACAAGGAGAGTTATATGTTCTGGATAATCTGAGACCACCACACATTGCAGCCTCTGATGTTAAACTTGTCATCTTTCTGTTTGAATTCATCGTCTTCTAGTTTTTATTTGTAGCATTCTTGCCTTGAACATATTTTCGCTAATTTTTTGAAATTTTTAGTTTTTAATGGTCAATTGGCAGATTTTCAAACTCATGACATTTCTGATTGTAGTGGTTGCAAGTTAATTAAATCTTATGATTTACTTTTTCCTCGAAGTGTTTCTCATTTTGTTTCACCATTTGATCTTATTCACTCTTATGTATAGGAACCTGCTCATATTGCTACAAAAAGGAGGGTCTAGGTTTTATATATCTTTTATTGATGATTATAGTCGTTATTGTTGAGTTTATTTTATGAGACAACGATATGACTTTCTTTCTGTTTATTGTTCTTTTAGAGCACTTATTAAAACTCAACATTATGTTGTCATTAAGTGCTTTAGATGTGATTTCAGTAAAGATTATACATCGGGTGATATCTCTGAATTGCTTGATCTTGATTTCACAATTCATCAAATCTCGTGTACTAATACACCCACAACAAAATGGTATTGTTGAACGAAAGCATATGCATATTGTAGAAACTGCTCGTTCCCTTGTCTTGTCTGCCAAACTCCTTAATGAATTTTGGGGAGAAGCAGTTCTCTATGCCATTTCTTTAATTACTAAGATTTCATCTTCTCACACTTTAAGTTTATCACTTTTGAAACATTTTATGAGCATCCTCCTGATTACTCTTCATTAAGAGTCTTTGGCTGTACTTGCTTTGTTCTTTGTCCCGAAGTCGATCATAATAAATTGATATCTCGCTCTACTATATATGTTTTCTTGGGTTATGGGAAGGGACAAAAAAGTTATCCTTCCTTTGATCCATTAATAAAAAATTATATTTTTTTGTCATGTCCTATTTTTTATGACTAAAACTGATCTCATTCGTATTGATTCATTTTCTGAAAATATTGGCAGACCACCTTCCCATACCCCATGTATTGTTGATTCTTCATGTCCTACAGGTACACATGTGCCGACTCATGATACCCTTCTTCCTTCTATGGCTTCCTAAGCACCGTTTGAGATCGTTGATCCAACTATTGCTCCCTTCCTTCCTCAATATCCTCAATGTATTAGTAAGTTTATCGAGTTACCTAATTTTTCTTATTCTTATTATTCTAAGTCCTTTGTTGTTTTCTAACCTCCATTCACAAACTATCCGAACCCTGTTCCTATAAAGAAACTATTTTCAATCATCTTTTGCAACAAGCTATGGCTGATGAACTCTCTGCTCTACATATGACAAATACTTGAGACTTGGTTGCATTGCCTTTAGGTAAACATGTTATTGGTTCTCGTTGGGTTTATAAGTTAAAACCAAATATGATGGTTTAATTGAGCGCTATAAGGCTAGATTGTTTGCTGAGGGTTTTAATTAATAGTATGGCCCGGATTATGAGAAGACTTTTGCTCTTATTGCCAAGATGACCATTATTCGTACACTTATTGCATTGCATCTGTTTGTCAGTGGAGTCTCTCTCAGTTGGATGTCAAAAATGCTTTTTTAATGGAAATCTTCAAGATAATGTTTATATGGTTCCTCATTCTGGTCTTTCACTTTCCTGGATATGTTTGCAAGCTCAAGTAGTCACTTTAATGTCTCAAACAAGCCTTTCATACCTGGTTTGAGAAATTCTCCATCGTTTTTATGTCTCTTGGTTTCACATCCAGTCATCATGATTCTGCCACTATTGTACATTTATTGCAGTTGCATCTATTTGTCAGTGGAGTCTCTCTTAGTTGGATGTCAAAAATGCTTTTTTAAATGGAAATCTTCAAGAGAATGTTTATATGGTTCCTCATTCTGGTTTTTCTTACTTTCTTGGGTATGGTTACAAGCTCAAGCAGTCACTTTATGGCCTCAACAAAGCATCTCGTACCTGGTTTGAGAAATTCTCCACTATTGTTATGTCTCTTAGTTTTAAATCCAGTCATCATGATTCTGCCATATTCATTAGATACACTTCGACTAGTTGCATTCTACTTTTAATGTATGTTGATGATATGATTATTACTGGTAATAATGTCGATGAGATTGGAGATTTAAAATCAGAATTGACTCGTCATTTTGAAATGAATGACTTAGGTGCATTGTCTTATTTTTTGGGGATCGAAGTTGCTTATTCTCTTAGAGGCTACCTTATCTCTCAGTCTAAGTATACTATGGATGTTATTAACTGTACTCAACTTACTGATACTAAAATTTCTAATACTCCTTGAGTCCAACGCTCGATATTCACTCTTTGACGGTGAACCCTCGACTGATCCCACTTTGTATCTCACCATTGTTGGATGTTTGGTTTATCTTTTCATCATACGCCCCGATATTATTTGTGTTATTCACATTATTAGTCAGATTTTTTCGGCTCCTACTACAGTTCATTGGATAGTTGTTGTTCCTGTTTTGCTCTATCTTCGTGGTATTTGCTTTCAGAGTTTGTTATTTCCATCAACCTCCTCTTTAGTGCTCCGTTCCTACTATAATGCTGATTGGCCAGTTGAAGAGATGGATGTTTTTTTCCTCTCCAACCCCTATGTATTATGATAATAAAAGTGCAATTCAAATTTTTTATAACTCCGTGTTCCACGAGCGCACAAAACATATTGAGATTAGCTGTTATTTGATTCCCCATCATCTGCTGACTGACATTGTTTCTCCATCATCTATTTCTTCATCCAATTCATTGTTTTAGCTTCATGCTTGACAAACTCTCGCTGCTTTTTTTGTTGTAGCACGATGAATTTGAGGGGAATGTTATCCTTATATAATATTGTTGCATAATATTTAGTTTCCTTCTTGTTTTCTTTTCTTTTAATATATAAACTTGTATATTTTTAATTGAAAATCTAGTTTTTGATGGCTCAATATATTATTGATTTTTCCTCTCTTTTTTTTTTCTTCTTCTTCTCTTCTCTTTTCTTCTTTTTGAATTGATTCACTATATTGTTTCAATGTAGCTCATGTTGTCTACAGAAAGAATGCCACCTTGCAAAAATGACTAAAAATGCCCATAAAAACACTTGTAATTAAGGTCATTGCATAATGGAACAAAGGGTTGAAAATATAATATTCAAACTTCCGCTCTAAAAATGCATCGGATAGCAAGATCTTCCAGGATCCAACTTCTCAAAAATTAAGACAGTACTATCTCCAACCGGGAAACATTTTGTAGTCAAAATAACATCGAATTCGATATCTTTTTTCTTTATATACAAGCAATTGATTTTCAAATTACACAAAAATCCCCTAAAAGCGGAAAAAATATATTGAAATCAAGGCAGAAAATTTATCTTTGATATTAAAAAATATTTCCTATTTTTACGGCCAACAGTTGATGCCGTCTGTGGAATTCTCACCAAAACCATGAGGAAAAAAAAAACACGTGGGAAACAATGAGTGAAAGTGGATCAAACAATGAGAGAAATATGAGGAAGAGCGGGAATGAAAGCCATATTGTTTCAAAAGGAAATATTTGAAATGAAGACATTAGAGCACCTTAAATGGGGTGCCTAGGTTAACTCAAAACATAGTCAATATGGTTACCAGTATGTAGAATTTTACTTAAGATATTATAGCCATAAGGTAGCTGCAATTTCACCATCTAAAAAGATGGAGGCAAAATCATAACAGTTGCAAAGAGAAAAAGCATCATATTCCTACCATTAGGTGTTCAACTAGGCTATTGACCTGCCATGCATGAGAAGGCACACATCTCATCATGAGTCAGACCGGAGGCCCTCTAGGTCAGCCAATGTCTCCAATATGTTGAAAGACGATATGGTTGTCTATGGTGAGACATCAATATGATCTGATAGAAGAGTTAGGAGATAAGGAGCTAGATAGTCCGTCAAATGGGAGGATCAGTCTTCTCAACCTACCTCCATAGTAGAAATGGGGAGCAAGCATTTCCTTCCAGAAGAGATGCTTATGTTGAAAAAAAAAATTAAAATAAAATGAATGAGAAATTGTAACAACAAATTCAATAGGTTTCAATTCTCTAGTTAATTTGCATTGAATTTGTAGTTACAAAGCCTTAATAACTATTGTAACATAATTTGATGTTAATACAAAATTGACTAAGAAAATTTTGAAAACTCCCTCAACCTAGTACTATATAAGAAGGTGCTCTCCTCTTTGTTGACCTATGGTTGATTTCATCTTTAATATTTTGATTATAACAAACAAGATTCATATTGTTTCTAACAATTGATTTTGAGTGATGGTATTTTAATTTTAAAATCAATCGAGCATTGTCAAAATTCACACATTATAAATTGGGCTCATGGGGAAGATCAAAATCAAAGTCAAGCATTAAAATCAAATGTTAATGAAGAGCAAGATCAATAGTTTAGGAGCCAAACATGGAAAAAACTTTGAAGCAAAATTAAATATTAGGCTTTTGAGATTATATATAAATTTGTAACACTTTGATTTTTAGTAATGGAATGACAATAACTCAAAAATTATTTTGTATACAAGGAGTTATTTTCATATCACTTGTATAAAATATTTTTGATCAAAAGTAAGATTGATTTTTCAAAGTGATACTTGAACTTAGATCACATTCATTAAAACAAAAGAGTCAACGGTTAACCGGACATCCGGTTGACCACTCAGACGTCCGGACGAATGAACGTTCATCTGTAACTATCAATTTTTTAATTGTTCTAACAGATTTTCAACGGCTAATTTTTAGGTCGTCGGTACTGTTCCAGACGTTCGGCTGGGTCGTCTGGTTGGCTTTTCTCACTTCTATAA
>CAIGRL010035565.1:0-14686 GCA_903798325.1 Fraxinus xanthoxyloides
AAACTGAAAACACAAAACTGAAACGCGAAGAGAACGGCCCCTAATCTTTAAAATAGTTTCTCTACTCATGCAGAAGAGGCGCTTGCAGAATTAATACAGATACTGCTAACTATTTTATTTTTATTTTTTTCCATTGTCCAATAAAAAATTGTTAAGGGTATGTTTGAACCATATTATTTTGGAAGAATGTATTGTGAAATAGTAGATTGATGATAATGCATGGTTAAAAAAGAAGGAAAAGTTATTGATGTGATAAAAAATATTATTTTATTAAAGAATGTGTGATTGAAAATGAGTAGAAGAATAAGAATAAAATTTTAATGTATACCAAATAGGTGCTAAGTATCTTCTTTTTTAATTCTGGTGGCATATTTTCTGTACAAATAACAGATCTCTTCTTTTCTTCTTTTTTTTTTTTATATTTCGAAAGTACTTTTAGAGGAAACAACATTAAACCATTTTTCTCTAAAAGATATTTTAATTAGAAGAAACACTTTTATAAAATTAGCCAAACAATTCAAATGCGGCTTCTAGGAATCAAAAGCTTATTTTGACTTTTTTAGACCCATGCCAAATGGGATCTTAATATCGTAGAACACAATCCTTCAATTGGTATGGATGTGGTTGTGCTCCTTGTTTGGAATTGGACTGGATCAACAATCAATGGTTAAATTACGATGAAACCATCGATTTCATCTACAATTATGAAATCAAACAAGAACCGAATCGAACTGAACTGAATGGTTCCACTTTGACTTGGTTTGGTCCCACAACAAAAAAAAATTCAAATTATTAGAGCAAATTACTAACAAAGCTTTGTCATAAAAAAAAAAAAAAATGTAAATACTCACATCCAAAATCAAGATATGTTAGCCAGAGCATTACGAAAGTCACCCCTTTCAAAATATGTCCCCCTCGAAATTCAATTGTCTATGCACTAAAGAGCCGTGTGAGAACTCATATGGTTTTCACTTTCCTATGCCGCCCTTTTTCCGCCTGATGTCACCACGAAGCTTTAACCAAATGATACAGTCTTACTTCGTAGAACTAGTTCGTTTCTATCTAATATTTCAACATGTTCTTCTTCCTAAGCAAGATTATCTTTGAATTCAATTGGCTGAGATTGTGACACATGACATGGATTTGGAATATACTTACAAAACATAGAAACATGAAATACATCGTGACTATCAAAGTTAAATGACAAGCAATTGGGCCAATTCACTCAATAATCTCATAAGGGCAGAAGTATCCTGGCTCAATTTTTCTCGTGTACCAAATCTGTGAACAACTTTCTATGGTCATAATTATAGAAAAACTCTCTCCAACTTGGAACCTTGGAACCCATGATTTTTTCTACATTTGTTGGTATAAACTTTTTATATCTATCTTGAGCTATCTTTAGCTTTTCTTTAATTATTTCCTTTTTATTGACAGTAATTTGAACAATTCATGACCAAATAACTTTTTTTCACCAATTTCGTCCCAGCAAATTTGGGTTCTATGTTTTCTACCATATGGTGTTTCAAAAGGAAACATTTCTATACTAGAATAATAGCAGTTGTTCTAAGAAAACTCCATCAAATGTAGATGGGTATCCTAATTTCCTTTAAATTATAGCACACAAGCCCATAACATGTCTTCCAAAGTTTGTATACGTGTTTTTGATTGGCCATTTGTTTATACACTACACTAAAAAAGACATTTTACAGCATTTTAGCGTGTGTTGCAAGGATCGGTGTTGCCATTGAGAGAAGAGATACAACAACGTTTAAAAAACGTTGCGAAAGAGTCTTTCGCAATTTTTAAGAAACGTTGCTAAAAAGTTTTTCGCATCATTTTTTCCAACTTTAGCAATGTTTCTTGAACGTTGCGAAAGACTCTTTAGCAACGTTGGAAAAACGTTGTCGTATTCTCATCCTTTGGTTTTGACAACATTTTGCAAACGTTGTCGTTGATCTTTTTAATATATTTTTTTGAAAATTAATTTGTATTTTTAATATATAAGTACCACGTTACCAGAATAAATATCCAGTATATAAAGAGAAGTGACAAGATATAAAAAAAATAAAAGAAATCATAATTAAAATGGGAAAACAAATTCTTGCATTGAAACTAATTAAACCATGCTAGTATATACATTGTGCAATATTCACTCCATTATACATGTTTTTAAACATCAACCCAGCATCAATAACATCTTTTCCATCATTCATCATTGGTACAGTATTTTGTTTGGATTGATATTCTGTAGTATCAAAAAAGGAGTAGCTGCACACAAATGAAATGAAGCCCATGTTTGAGCCCCATGAGAACCAGGTACCTCGCACAGCCCTGTACCATCCACTCTGTCTCCCGCTGATGTATCATTACAGCAATACCACATAACTCTACTGGGAAACACTTGAAACTCCGACAAAAGTTCACTACAATTGCAAAATAAGATGTACTCTTGGTTACAAACACACACACAAATCAAGAGTTTTTTTAAGCAAAATTTATCAATAATACACCAACTGAAGGAGCCAATTCAAGTTCAGAAAGTCATAAATATCATGGAGGTTTGTCAAGATAGAAGTAGAGACTATTAAAACTAATGCTCTTCTATCACAAAAGCAGAGGCATTTATGTTACCAGAATATAAATTTAAATTAAACTAAAAGAGAGGTGAAGGATGAAAGTCATCCGTGCCTAGTTCACTACTATGTCACGCATTCAATATAGAATCATTTCACATCCAAACAAATAGCTAAACCATCGGATTCTGTTCTTCAAGCCTATCTATCATTCACCGGTGCAAATTGACAAATTTTATCTAATCAAGGGATCTTAAACAAGGAATACAAACTATCCAAAATTAATTATATTAAAATCGTAGCCGGATTTGGTAAGGGCTCAAACCAAAACTCACAAACTTGTGTATCAGTTTTAAGGGACTACACAGATTCCCGTGAAGCAAAACTATGAGGGGCTTTCTGCAGATGACAAGTCATTCGCTAGAGAAACTGACAGGTTTAAGTGCAAGTTCAGCAAGAAAGAAAGGCAATGAACCAGGTTGTGTATTTTCAGGTTCCAAGAGATTGTTCCCTTAAGTGCTGGAAATGTTTTAGTATCAGAAGACAATGAACCAGCAGCAAAATGGCTAGCCCTAATAAGCCATGCACTCAACAAACCCAACCATGATTCCATGCATTCTTCTGATTCACGCCCCAATTCAAAACACTCAAAATTCAACAACATTTTTCATAAACAATCTTTAAAAGCACTCAGCAAGAAGGTTAGGGCAGACAATCATCTCAAGAAAATGAATTCGCATGTATTAAGCGACAGTGATGGTATGAAGTCTAGCTGTGGCTCTCAAGAAAATGACTAGTAGAGATTCCATATCAGACCTTGAATAGTACAGAAGATGCCAAACAAATATTTGGTGTAACAACTTCAAACAACCGAACACCAAAAATCAAAAGATTATGGTGTGCTTAGAACAACAAGCACATGTTATATATATATAAAACCAATTGAACACTGGGTGGTTTGAAATATATATATATATATATATAAAACCAATTGAACACTGGGTGGTTTGGAATTATTTGACATTATAATGCGATTCTCTAACATGGCCAGCTAAGTAAGAAAGGGTCTTCTCCAACTGCCAAGTATTGCAGCTAAATAGAAGCATCCTACAGGGATTTCAAGCCTTCAAGGTATATTCAAATTTCAGACAATGAATGTAAGAACATATGTTGTGATTTTAGTTTNATTTCAGACAATGAATGTAAGAACATATGTTGTGATTTTAGTTTTCTGGTTGTCCTCACCTTTGTCACTCCTGTGCTGATACATCTGTCTGCCTCTGCTAAACATCACCTGGGATTCCGTAGTATATTAAATATACTGCATAAATATATCTAATTATAGTGTTAGACCTTGTTTTCTTATTCTTTTCAGTTATCTTATGTTTTTCTTTTGTCTTTTAATATATGTATTACAGAAAGCAAAAGTTATTCTCGTAGTGACGACAAGCTAAATGAGAGCATCTCAGACCAGAAAAACAGGGTTGTGGAAGAGCAATACAAGGGCTCTGGAGGAATAGAAGTGGGGATGTTTCCTAGAAGGGCACTTGGGACTGCAGCACTTTCTCCGGCCGGCACCAAAATCAGCTGTGAAGAGGGGTATTTTTCCCTTGTTAAGATTTATTTTGGAACGACTGTGGAGATTATTTGGAGCAGATTTGAGCAGTAGAAAACACAAATCGAACCTGGTCCTGGACAAACCGAACAGCTTCTTCCTCATCAATTGAATTTTCGTCACGCAATTGAATCGTGAAAGGAGGTGTATTGAGTTGATTAACTGAAGCTTGCTCAGAAATCAAAGAATGATTTTCCTCCTCTGATTAAACAAAGTTTTTTTTTATTGCAGATGACTTGAAAGTCTGCTCTGAGATAGGGTCAACCATGATTCATTTTTATCTACTGGATGACTTGAAAGGTTACATTACAACCACTAAAAATAGTAAAATTTTAATCAACAATTTCGAACAAGTTATAGGTCACTCATAATTGTAAAATGTCTAAATGCAGAGCAAATAAATCACACATATTATAGGTCACTCATAATTGTAAAATGTCTAAATGCAGAGCAAATAAATCACACCTAGTTTAAAAATATAACTTTTTCCTCCTTTTTAACCACATTTTCCAAAAAAAATCACTATTCAAACTCCATTATTTCAAAATGATAACCATCAAACAATGGCAGACAGAAGTCTATACATATCCAACTTTTGCAACAGATTTCCAAAAAGCTTTTATTTTCAAAAGATAATTCTATGCAAATGTGAATATACAAGAAAAACAAGAAATGTAATGCTCCTTCAAGTCCTCAGAGTCTAAAATCATATTAGAAATAGTGTCGTTTCGTATTCTAATTATGTTTTCCATCGTGACCGCTACTTGCCCAATTCTCCAATTCTTTCCATACAGAAAACACACACCAAAACAAGGTAGGAATGGAGAATTTAGAGAATAAAAGAAAAGAAAAGATTCCTTGCAGCCAGGTTTGATACATTTTTTTATTGTGCTAAGGGTTGAATCCACAATTTTAAGATTGAATTCTAATGATTGAATTGTCCTACAAAACTTTTATTCCAACCAACTTCTGGCAAAGTTCTAAAATTAAACTTTAGAGCAGTTAACAATCCTCTCTACTTTTAAGCTTGAGTACAACATCAACTAGAAATGAAGTTACTTTCTTCTCTCAAAGATAGAACACAAACATGGAATTAACAGAAATCAAAACTTTCTAGCTCAACTATTTTCAACTGAAGAAATAGAGAAATTGTACACTAACATACAGGGTAAAGTACACAATATTTTCTTAATCAGGTCTCCTATGAAGTAAAACATGCTTCAACCGTTTATAGTTATTCGTTAAATTTTATTTTTCTAACTTGTTAGTAAATTTCTATATGGACATCTTAATTTCAATTTTAACCATTGGCATCACCTACTGCTTGTACACCGCCTTATGGAATCGATGTTCTCACTGGAAGTCTTCACCATCCATTCATAAACATTTACTCAAGTGTCAATACTTCCACAATCAAAGACAACAGTAAAATATGAACTCCTAGTGAATCGCACAATACTGGGTTGTCGAAAACTAAAATATCTACCAACAGATTGCCTCGTAACACATAGTAAAAATGTAAAATACGTAATCAAATACACATAGAAAAATGCAAAATCCATAATGAAATACACACATAAAACAAACCTTAATTCTGTTACAGATTAATGGGAGTCGGAGTCGCGCGCTTTAGCTTCTAATTGGAAATGACAAATTGGGAAAAGGGTTCACTTTGTCGAAGTTGAAGTCGCGCGCTTCAGCTTCTAATTGGAAATGACAAATTGGGAAAGGCTTCACTTTGTCGGAGTCGGAGAAGGAGTCGTGCGTTTTAGGAAGGAAATGACGAATGGAAAGGGTTCACTTTGCTGCCAGTAGGTTTGGAATTGGACCTTTCCTATTGGGCCGAATTTTTTTACAAAATAATCAGCCTAAGTTCCAGCCCAACTGCCCAACCCAGCTCGCCTAACCCTACTTACTTTTAGCAACGTTGCTAAATGTGACTTTTTGAAACGTTGCAAAAAGTTGATGTATTGATAGACCCATTTTCTGCAATGTTTAAATATAGTGAAATGTAGTTAGCATTATGGCTTTGTGCAAACTAGACCAAAACTTAGAAGTGAATTGAGAATCTTTGTATGAAATAATGGGGAAGTGAATGGAGAATCTTTGTATGAAATAATGGATACTATTGATTCATAATTGATTAGATCGTCAATATATACTTTCGCCAATCTACTTAGTTAATAAGTAACTTAATGTATGAAATAATGGACACTGATTCATAATTGACTAGATCATCAACATATACTTTCGCCACTCTTTTTAGTTAATAAGTAACTTAATCGTCAAAAATGTAGCGATTTTTGTTAATCGGTGTACAATTATATATCCAAATGCCATCATGACCACTTTGAGTACGAGGAAGTCCAAATATTGTGTTCCTATTTTCACTCGGGAATAGGCAACGTCTAAAAAAGTCCAGCTATTTTCTGATGATTTGGTTTCACGTTCTGGTAAATAAGAAATCTGGATACAAACTCAATGATTTTTCTTTTCATTTTGTGCCACCAATAGTTTTTAATGAGTTGCAATACATTTTAGTACTATATGCATGCATTGCATGAGTTGAACTATGCACCTCCTCTAGAATCTCTTTCTTTAACTTTGGATCGTCAGGAACACAAAATTTGCTTTCTATAAATAATGTTGCATCATCTCAAATAATACAAATTGCATGTGGATAATTACCAACTTTTTCTTTCAATTTACTAAATGTTGGATCTTGAGTCTAAGCTTTTCTAACTGTGTCAATCAAGGTAGGTCTCACCTCAAAATTAACAAAAAATGCTTCTAAGCTAGACAATGATAATAGAGCATGCCAAACTTTGAACTTACCGAAAAAGGAAGATTACATTAGTTTGAGTTGTAGAACTAGATGCCTTCCTACTAAGAGCATCAGCAACTCTATTGGTCTTTCACGGGCATAATATTTTATCAATTCTAAACATCTTCTTTGCCTCAAGTTCAATTTTTTCTAATCAAAATATACTTTAAAATTTTATGATTTGTAAATAACTGGCATCTCTCTCCATACAAGTAATATCTCCAAATCTTCAATGCTATAATAACTACAACTAACTCTAAGTTATACATAAGATAACCCAACTCATATTTTTCAACTATTAATCGCTCTTTCTATGTCGATATATACTAGATCTAGAACTTACAATGGGAAAAAGTAAAATAAAATAATCCCCATGGAGTGTATTTATTCAACCCTGGGGAGGGAAGCAAATTCAGAGGTTAATAGTTTAGAATATTTAAAATAAAAATTAAATTAAAAAAATGCATAATTACGTATATGTTTCGTATACGAACGCATATTCTTGTAGTGATGTATGCCCGATTGAAGCACATTACCACGCATTATGCATTTTAAAACTTTGATTTTTGCCAATACTTTTCCAGATTTGTCAACTTAACTCATAATACATGGCTAACTAGTTTGAAAATTTGAAATTGTCATAGAGAAAAAAATGTTAATGTAGTCATACTAATATATCATTGGCATTTAAGAACCAAATCTATTGAAAGGCGTATATTTGTTTTATTTTCTACGAAGTAAAAGACTGTCTTTTAAATACTATATCCCGACAATGGTAGACTTATCAATGAATTCAAGAAACTATAAATGCGATGTGAAATGGTGAGAAATAAATAATAGGTTGAAAAAGAAATATGGTAGAATAATATTCTCGACAATTCCTTATTATTTTTTTATTATTGTCTCATTTAATTTGCTCAAATATAGTGGTTAGCACGTGCAACAAACGTGCAAATTTTGTGAAATAGTAATTAATATGTTGTTATTATAAGGCCTCGTTTGATATTCCCAATTTTCCATGAAACTTGGGAATCATTTTCCGTTTTCCATTTTTTACGTTGTTTGATAGAAAGAAATTTCCTTGAATTGGTTTTCTCTCTTTTCTTCCTCATACCCACTTTCCTTGTTTTCCTTGAATTGGTTTTCTCACCACTATGGTGGGAAAATGGTTTTTCAGCTTTTTCTTTAGGCAATGGAAACAAATTTTATCCTCAATTGTAATAAACTATATCCCTTTAATGATCAATTTTCATATAAAACACAGTCAAACGAACACCAAAAGATCCAAAATTTCAATATTTTCTACATAGAAAATTATACTTGAAAAACGTGTCATTCGACCATAACAATACCTAGAGGGCGGTGAATAGGTATATTATGCGGAACTAAAATATTAATTAATTAGCAACATGTCACCATTAATTATCTCTAAATGGTTATTCAATCACGTCAATTTATTCCTATGTTTAAATACTATAGATAATTAAAACAATAAATAAAACAGTAAATAACACACGGATGATCACGGAGAAACCTAACTGGAAAAAACTACGGACATTTTGCCAGGCAATCCACTATAAACGATTCAAACAACTTACAGTCTATCAGACTAGACGACATGTACTATCTGATCCTTGATTGCAATTCATATAGCTCTCCACGGATCTCGTACTCCCCTGCATCAATCCTTAGCTGCAATTCGTCAAAACTCTCTGTGGAATTTGCTACCCTACAGTAACTCCTAGCTTTACAGAATTGTCTATCTCCCATGGATCAACGAAGAACACCTTGTTCTTCAAAGATTGAAACCCTATACAACTTTCCTTGATTTTCAGAACTTTGACAGATGTGGAGAAAAGACATGTGTGGTATTTGAATTACGTGGACGATATTTTTCTCACCAAAACAATCTCACAAGACGACGGTTGAAAGCTAAAATAGAATGAATCACTCACAGATGAAGCTCTCTCAATGTTCAACCTTGTGAAATCACGTTCAGAAATGTTTTGGCATTTATAGGTAGGTTAGGAAACTAATGGGCCGGGAAAAAACCTTTAAATCGCGAAGTAAAAATTTCCCGGCTAACTATGTCGTTCGAGTGAGGGCTCAACGACAGTCGAGCGATAGACTCTCATTCGAGCGAAGAAGGGACAACAGTCGAGCAATAGGGTTTCTGCTTTTGACGCTCGAGCCAATCTTTGGCGACAGTCTAGCGAAAATTCACGTCTTATTTTCCTTCTTTTGCCATTCTCGAACTCTAGACCTAAAAACCTAAACTATATTTACTTGTACATTACCCCTTGACTTTTTATTCAAATTACATTTCAATCTTTTTGGTTTACAGAATTGCCAATTACAACATTAAAAACCTAGCAAACTCCACATTTGGCATCCTGTGACTAAACTAATAACTAAAATCAAGGTAGTAATTAAAAGTTAACCACAGACTCAACAACCTACGATAAAACTAACTAACGTGAACAATTTCTGCATTTCAATCAGCACCTATTCTTGAAACAAACAACTCAAAACCTAGTGTAAAATATGTGGAAAACAGTACAGTTCAAGCAGTGAAAGGAACTTAGGCAAGGTAAGTATCATATAACATTTTTTCAGTTTCAAACATGCATGCTGAATTAAGATATAGTACCAATGCAACCCAACATACCAAGAAGACACATCAATAGTATTAAAACATCAAACTTAACTTAGCAGAACTAAAATAAAAATATAACATGCCTTGGAGTCAAAAACCATTTTATATAAAATAATTTTTTTTTTTTTTTATCAATGATCATGATTTTGAAATCAAACAAGTTAATGAAATATATATGTTTAATTAACTTTTGATTTTTTTCTACTCCCACTTTTTGTCACAAGATGACAAGAACTGAAGAATAACATACAATATCTTAATAATGTAGGTGTAAGCAGTCATAAGTATATGCAATGAATAATAAACTTTCCCATAAATCTAACTCAAATTACCCATGGAGTAAATGATATAAGTGGCTCATATGTATTTAAGTATCACTAATTCTCTGGTAATATGACTCGAAACCTTAATTTTGTGAAAAATGACTTGTAAAACATCACTCCTAATAAGTATATTCCTATATTTAGGAAATTCAAACCAGCAGAGTATAGTAGAACCTACATATGAAAGCTCATTTTTATGAAGAATGTCTTTTCTCCCCCTGACTTTTAGCATAAAACAATTATCTTATATCACAACAGTAAACAGTAATGCTCATATATATTCTTTTCATCTGAAGTACAGACTTCTTTTCATTAAGCGACTAACAAGACCCATGTAATGAGCTTTAGGTACCAGGTTATAAGAAACCATATAGGCTTAATTACTTAAATCAAGTTGACTTCAAAAAGTAGCATAAGATATTGTGTATATATAGTCCCACTATCAAATTCATAGTGTGCGCAGTGCAGATGGTATATGAAGAGACATATATTAAATACTCCAAGAGTATCATAAGCTAGCAATGAGAATTATATTACAGTTCACTAAATAAACGCATGCTTGATTACGACCAACAAAATCAAATGTATTGTATATCATGTTGTAAAACAATTTCCCGCATGAAAACTTTTTGTTCTCCGTCTTTTTTGAAAAAATTAAATCATAAGAATGAAAAATGGTTTTGTGTTTTTTTTTTTGATTAAAATATAAATGCACCAAGTACACAAAGCAAAAGAAAATTCACGCTAATGAAACACAAAAGCAGAAAGTAGAAATGCATGAAAATAAATAAATAAATAAACATGATGCATGCATAACTCAATTATACTCGATCAATGAGGCACACAAATACCAATAGCTGTTCTAAGAGAAACGAACTGAAGCCCAACGATTTAGTAAACAAGTTAGATAATTGGTTCTTAGTAGAAATATGTTCAAGATTCACTATTTGAGTTTCCACAAACTCTCAAATGAAATGATGTCTAATATCAATATGTTTAATTCGAGAATGTTGAACATGATTTTTCGAAATATTAATAGCACTTGTATTATCATAAAACATAGTCACAGTTCCCTAGTCACTCGACATCTGATTCATCCAAAACAATTGAGTGTAGCAACTTCCTATTGCAATATACTTGGCCTCTGCTGTAGATAATGGTATAGAATTTTGTTTCTTACTCATCCATAAGTACTTTTTCCATCATCGACATTTCTAACCCAATCGGCATCAGAATAGCCAGCAAGATCTAGATTAGAATCCCGAGAGTACAGGATCCCATAATCAATAGTATCATTGACATATCTAATAATACGTCGTACAACGCTCAGGTGTGATTCCTTGGGATCAGCCTGAAAACGCGCACAAACCCCTACACTAAATGATGTGTCAGGTCTACTAGCAGTGAAGTAAAGTAAGCTACCTATCATACTCCTATAAAGTGTTTGATCAACACTGTTACATGTAGAATCAAGACCTAACTTGACACTGGTTCTCATGGGGATTCTAGTATGTTTCTTGCTGTCTAAGCCAAAATGTTTGACAACATTCTTGGCGTATTTCAATTGAGATATGAATAATCCATCATCGGTCTGCTTGACTTGAAGACCAAGAAAGTACGTTAATTCTCCAATTATGCTCATCTCAAATTTTTGTTTCATGCACTCAGCGAAATCATGAGCAAGAGAATTAACAGGAGAACCAAAGATGATATTATCCACATAGATCAGAGCTACGGTGATGGTATCCTCAATTCATCTTATAAATAAGGTTTATCTGCACCACCTATCGTGAAACCATGTTCCAAGAGATACGTAGTAAGCCTATCATACCAAACTCTAGGAGCTTGTTTCAGTCAAAACAAGACTTTATTCAACTGATACACATAGTGAGGATACTTCGGATCAATGAACCCTTTAGGTTGTTCCACATAGGCTTCTTCCTAAAAAAATCCGTTCAGGAAGGCACTCTTGACATTCATTTGGTATAATTTGAAACCTAAAGTACAAGCAACAACCAGAAGTGTAAAGCCCTGAAATTTCTTTATAAAATATAATTAATTATTTTATATGCTATGTTTTTAATGTTTTGAAGTTTGGGACTAAAGTGACATATATATTAAACTCCAAATTTTTATTTGTGTCAAATATTTAGATATTTATGGAGCGAAGGTAAATATATGAATATTGGACTCATTAGATAGCTCGTAATTAATCATGTATAATGGGCTCGAGAAAAGGTCGACTTGGATAAGTTAGCTCCAAGATATTTCAATTTGTAGAAGTCGATAAAAAAAACTAACTTTCATTTTGTAATGAAATTGATACCTTGAATGAATGGCTTTAGTGCTTTACCACGTGTAAATGTGTTATTGAGTGTTTTATTTTATTTTTATTTTTATTTTGAATTGTAAGCTAGTAGATACGTGTAGAAAAATATGGTAGATATGGTAATTCTTATTTAAGAATGATTATTTGATTTGATTTGAGATTTTCAAATAGGAAGCCACGTGTCTAATGGGTTTGTTGTTTTCGAAATTTTGGCTATTTTCACATGAGAATTCCTACTGATAAGACTTGGTCAAATTCTTGTTTCAAACTCTTACCCAATTATTCTATCCCACTCCCACGTGTTTCCCACTCATGCACCAATTATCTAGGTTATTATTTGCCTATGTATGTAGGCACATGTATAGTAGAGGGAACACACACACAGACTTTATTTACGCACGGAACATGCAAGCAGAGGCAGAAAACTTGTTTGGAACGTGATTTTGGGTTTTCATCTTTCAAGAAGTTAATTAAATTAACAAGGTAGGATTGCGAGGTACAAGTGGTTTGTCCCGTTTAATTTTATTTCTTCATGTTGATGAATTTCATGCTCATGAAAATTATGATATGATTATAATATGATACGGTCGCCTGGTACCAAAGATATGGTATATTATGAGCTCTTACCGGTTCCTAAAGATATGATATGACGGTATGATATTTTTGACGCATGATTTAATATTTTTATGCGGGATCGCACCATTATTCGTATCTTGCTGAGTATTCTCATGTACTCACTCTTTTCCCTACTCCACGCAGATTAGATAGGGTCGTTGGTCAGCGGGCGACAAGGTGCAGTCGTGATGCCGGGATTTTTAAGACTAAAGAGAAATAATTCGGTGTAATGTGTCGAGACCTATTTATTTTCAGCATATGTTTTTGCTTCATTGTTGTGGATATCTTACTTGGGACTTTAACATGTTTTATTTAATTAGGCATTTTCGTATGGGAACTAAAAATCAAATGATCTATTATTGTTTGTTTGTTAGTTAACTGCACATGGGTAGTCAATGTGGCTAAGTTGTCATTTGATGAAATTTTAATTGCTCAGTATTATAATATTGTTGGACATGACAACTTAAATTAAATTCTTTCAATCGGGAGCATTTATTCAGAATATATTTGACAATCACTTAAGGGTGCTAGGACAACTTGAATAATGAATTGTTGCTATTTTAAATTATAGATCATTATCTCATTTCCTCACACACACCGACACACAACTTGGATCAGTCACGAGCACTTGAAAATTGGCAAATACACAAAATGTTGTCATTTTCCAATTAGACATGTCTATTGGTTGTACCTTTGTTTAGTGTCCTGTAATTTGTTCCATTTTTGCATTATTTGTAGTTTTTGGACCAAAATAGAACTTGACATTTCCTTGTAAATAGTTTTAGTAGGGATTTAAATTCTTAAAAATTTGGGTCGTTACAGCTTGGTATCAGAGCGTTAGGTTTAATTTCCTGTAGACATTTTCAAAATCTGAGTAATTAAAAAAATCGTGTCAGGGTTACTATTCACAAACAGTAATAGTAAAACAAAAATTATTTTAGTACTTCCTATATGAAATGTGAAGAGACTAATATTTGTTCCATGTAAATAATAGTATTTATTTCTTGATCCTTGTGCGAAATAAGAATTTACAGCAACCTTTTGACTTCATGAAAAACAGTGACGGAAGAAGAAGGAAAGAAAATAATAATAAAAATAAAATATCGTGAACGTCATTGTTTACTGTTGTGAACGGTGACGGGTCAGTGTTCCACAACAGTAAAAAGTGAACCGTGACAGTCACTGTTCACAACAATGAACAGTGACCTCACACAGTGACAGGTCACTGTTTGTCACTGTTCACATTGTGAATAGTGACAAAAAAGAAAAAATAAATAAATAAATAATATATATAAACAAATAACTACTAATACGTACATGGACGATGTTATATAAATATTGGACCTTATTGTTCTTATGTTACGTGTAATAAAATGTTTATTTGCTTAGTCATTTCCATGTTTAATGTTTGTTAATAATTTATATTTCTCTGAAAATCTATGAACTTAAGAATAATGACAATTTAAAGTTATTAACTATGTGAATGATCATTGGCACTCAACGACCACCAATCGACCCCCTCCGACGACTCTAGGGTATGTAAATGGGTAAGAAGAAAAATTTATTTATATTTTTGCACAACTTAAATATTTCAAAATCCCTACGTTTAAAATCCTCAAGACATGCAGTTTGTTTTATAACTCAAATTATGATATGTATTACGATAATATAGGTAAAACATGTTAGACTTAGTACTAGTATGTGATCGTGTCTTTATATTAAATTCTTTAGGAAATGGCACCACCTAC
>CAIGRL010035664.1:0-10836 GCA_903798325.1 Fraxinus xanthoxyloides
GTGGACCATCCAAGTCTTCCTATGATATTCTAGTCTCCACTTGCCAGCCACAAACAACTTGATCCCTAAAATAAGCCAATTATATTTTATATAAGCACCAGCTGAGCTTCTCCTTGTAACCTTACCAGCAGCAAAAGACCGAAGATATAAATACTGACCCTACTCGGCTACCACCACTAGCGGCTATTGCCACCCACCGCCCGTAAGTGGCAGGCAAACTTTCATTTTCAACATCAACCAACTTGCAGTAGGGTACTGTTTTGACTCATTTCACATCCATCAACCTTGCAATCTCGAGAGAAACTAGAAAATGACCTCAACAACATAAAACTATCATTCAAAACAAAGTGACAAACTAGACACTAGAAAATGCAGCAGTGGTTAAACATTCACTGATAAATGGCTCCACTTTGGAAATATTATAGTACAGCATCTCTCAACGTAAATCTTTTTTGTTGGAGTGAGCTTGTTCCGTGAATTCAAGACAAGATAATTATCCGTTTCTGATGGCAATGGATCAATGTACACATAAGTACAATAAATCTGCAACTAGACTCCAATTTAGAAAATATAGTCATTGTGATTTATACTGTACATAATGAGACCAGGCACGGACCTCATTGAAAGTTTACAAAGCAACAATAGAAGGAAGTTCCGGTTCCACCTCAGGTTCTCCTTCAGACCCATACGCAGATGCCTGTAATGCAAAATAAACATAAATACACCAATATAGATACTGATTTATATCAGAGAGGAAAAAGGGAAAATATCGAGATGTCTTTTGCAAGATTGCCATACCTCCAAATCCTTTAACTTGTGTTTTGAAAGATAGCGGTCCAATGCTCCCTTTCCGTAAAGAATTTTAGCCCCACGTCCAAGTTTTTCAAATCCAACGGATTCCTCATCTACTACAACAGCATCTATTATATCATCTCCTGTTCTAACATCAGGAATCTGCAAGAAGTAGATTTATAATTTATCATCAAACAGGAAAAATCGAGAGGGGGAAGGAGGAAAATAAAATAAGAGAGAGAATTCGTTATTACACTACACTAAATTAAAATTGGGTTGATCGAGTGGCATTTGTCGAGTAAAATAATGGCTCAATTAACTGCTTTCTGTTCAGACACGTGATATGTATAGTTTTCTAAGAGATGCATGACAATGCTCCAGACGAAAGATCTGTTCTCAACCTTTAACTAAGTCCCACCAGCTAATAATATCATAGAGATAGCATCATCCGAAATTCCTTGATTTTTATAAAATTCAGAAGAGGAATTACAAACCTCATACATAGCATCCATCAAAACATTCTCCAACATGGATCGCAAACCCCGAGCTCCTGTATTCTTGGTTATTGCTTTCCTAGCGATCAATCTCAATGCATCTTCTGTAAAATGAAGCTTCACCTGAGAAATGAGCAGCGTCATTGAAAATGTTCAGCATGGAACATTACCTTTGACTATAACAAGACACTGTATTGAAGCTCATTAATCCTCCCCTTACTTCTCCACCCCACAAGAAATAAAAAGGAAAGAAAAGAACACCACCCCGCAGGGAGACATTTTATATTAACCCCTTCTCACCAGATTGCAATGGAGGGATGTGAAAACTTACTTCATTCATTTGGAACATCTTCTTATACTGCTTTCCTAACGCATTTTTAGGCTCAGTTAAAACCTACATAAATAAAAATTAAAAACTCATGCTGCAAGAGCCATTAAACTGAAAGTTAAAATTTAATAATATAACATTCTCACATTTGTCTGACAAATCTTTGTGAGAAAAGATAAATATAAAAAATTTAACGATTAAACAAAAAGAAACAAGATTCAAAAACTTAACAGAATAATCAAAAGAGCAATCAACAGAAAATTCTGTTCAGAACGATTCTGACAGCAGTCAGCAAATAAATCTATCTGTTCTTGTTATCATCTCTCAATGGCTAATGAAAGTAACATTGTAATCACCATAACCTTCAAGTCGAGAAGGAAATAGCATTACAGGAAAACTTGATTCTTGAATACAACAAATAAAAACAATGATTTTGCAAATAAAATTGATACCTGAACAAGTTGATCTTCAGTAAGTGCTGCCAAATTAACAAGGATGGGAAATCGTCCAACAAACTCAGGTATTAACCCATACGCAATTAGATCGCTACTCTCAACCTGCAAAACATGATAATTCAAAGAGAGTGAACTATGCTTTCATGGGGGTAATCGTCATATAACGGATGGTGATTTCTGCCTGTCAGGCTCTGATGCAGCCATACACCAAGGTTATTATATCATGCAGTTAGTCTCCAGCATATAGTGTACATAAAAGGGCTGTAAGCTGTTATGAGGCTCACAGTTTCTAGTAAAGATGATGCCACAGCAGCACTTGTAACATGGCCTGTCCTTATGTTTGCCCGTACAGGTGCGCCAAAACCAATAGAAGAATCATGGCGCCTGAAAAGAGTATAGGTTAACAACTAAAAGGTAACACCGCAAAAAGATAGTTTAGAATATTAGAGTTATATGGACCTTTCTGAGATCGTTTTTTCCAAATCGATAAAGGCACCACCGCATATAAAGAGAATATCTTTCGTATCAATCTGCAAAAACATAAAATCAACAAGTAATGAAACATTAGGATGCATAGACCATGTATGGCTTGGTACAAAGTATGAGGAGTCAATTTGGGGACAACATCTGGATTAATCTTGAAACAGCAGAATGGACATGCAGACATACATAGACCAATACATGCGACAGGAAATAACAACAATAACAATAAGTAGATTAAAGAAATAACTAAATAAAAATGATCAAAGAATCACAAAATGATGCTGAATACTCAAGTCCAGAGTCAACAGAGAAGGGGGTGGAATGCTCTCTGCATTTAGTCTTCCCTCTTCCACCCCCTAAAAAACCTCTAAAAAATATACTCTTAAGTTCACCTATAAATATATATCATCCCTCACTTCACAATTACAAAAAATCAGAGTATCATTTGTCTCCAATATCAGCAGTAGCAGCTTTCAGCAACAAGCATTATGTGACTAATCACAGTCACTGACACAAGGTTGAACCATCCAATACCTGAATATTGTCACCCCTAGGATGCTTCCTAGCTCCTTTCTCTGGGACATTGACCACCTGGAAAAGAACAGTGTACTGGTCAGAAAAAATGAACCCAATCCAAAATATGGAAAATAAAAATTTATTCGTCTGTTTCGACTGTATTACTTTCTCTTACTTTCAGATCAATATATAATGAAAAAAAAAATCCTAAAATTTTTTGATGACAAGTAGCCCCACTAAATGGTTTTATTTTGGTAAATCATAGCATCCATTGCAGAACTTTCATACAACTCTACTTTATCTCATGGGAAGAACAGCAAAACTTATATCGATGTAAGTAGGGGCACAATGTGTAGACCAATAATTCTTAATTGCCTCAGAATATAGAAATATAGTAAAACAAAGTTGAAGTTTTCTAGAAGGTAAAAGTAAAGCAAAGTACTTACAGTGCCCTCGAGCATTTTCAACAATGCTTGTTGGACACCTTCTCCCGACACATCTCTACTTATGTTGAGGCTCTCAGACTGCAGATATTGCATGGAATGAATTGGATTATCAACATAAATGATTTTTTAAAACTAACTATAAATGCTAACATATATTTTATTTACAGAAGTATGCTTGAGAATACCTTTTTTGTGATCTTGTCAACTTCATCAATATAGACTATGCCTTGCTGTGCAGCTGCAACATTATAGTCAGCAACCTGAAATAAAATAAGACCAGAATCACTAACTGGAATATATATGTAAACATATTTCACCTACATAGCCTTACTATGAAACTGGAAATCATCATGAAAAAATGACACAATTTTTCGCCAATGAAAGATTTAGACAAAACAAATTAATCCTGCAGACAGAGAATATATCAAATTTTCAATTTATTTTTTCTACGAGTCAGACATTTACCTGGCTGTCATGCACCAGGCAATATTAGCAAAAATATAAAAAATTCAAATACAGATTTCTCATGTAATCAGTAAAAGACAAAATTCAGAGCAGAAAATATTGATCCCTGCAAATTTTAGAACCTAAATTGTCCTTTAATCTGTAGGGTAATAGAAAGCAAAATCAAAATATCGAACAGGGGTATAAAATTGCTTAAAAAAACCAATAACCAACGAGAAAATCAAGAAGCAGGAGACCATATAATAAGCAAGCAGAAAGGATAAAATGATATCAAAGACCTCTCCCGACCCAGAAAATAACGAAATGATACAGTTGACAGGATCTTAACGGGGTAAGTTCACCTCTATAAAAACTAATCCAGTTACATCGAGTAAACTAGAGCTCACCGTAAGTAGCTTATATAAAATGGACTCCACATCTTCCCCAACATATCCTGCCTGCCAACAAGAAACGTTTTTATCAGAACAGAAACAAAGTATATATTCATCTATTTCAGGAAGTTCGTGTTGACATAAAACTTGCTGAAATGTTATCAAATTGTCAGATGATTATGTGCCTCTAATTGTATAGAGTGCCCTTATTTTAGTGAATCTGAAAAGCTGAGAAAACCTTGTTCGCAAAAATTTGTAACAATGATGTCATCAAAATCAAAACACAGGGATACTATGATAGAGCCATTAATAGAAAAATGCACAGCATAATGCTATAGTTTGTTCATAGGAAAATCAGAAAGCATCCTCCTCCATCAAATAGAAGGATAAATAAACAACATGCCTGAGTAAGTGTAGTAGCATCCGCAATTACAAAGGGAACATTCACCAGCCGCGCCAAAGTTTTAGCAAGTAGCGTCTTCCCTGTCCTTGAAATAACATTCAAAGAAGACAAGTGAAAAAGTAATATTGGAAGAGTGAAGAGATACATATAGAAATCAGCAAATAACAGATGATAACTCCTCCTTTTGACAAGTCATGCACACAATCTGTAGTCTTTAAATATCACCAAACATATTAAATCTAAATTTGATAACAAACAGAATAATTAGAAAAGGGAGAAGAGTTCATTCAACGTATGATAACTTGAAATGATTCTGCAGATATCAAGCCATTCCAAATCACTATTAGACCAGATAAAGTCTCAAAATCCTAGGCATCCACATTATTAGAAAACTACGTAATTTTTAGCCATTATTCTGCATATAAAGAAGGGGTGAAATCTGTGAGACTCGAGAAAAGTAGTGAGATATCAAAAAGATTACCTGAGCCTGTTGGTCCCATTAGAAGAATGTTACTTTTCTCAAGTTCCACTGTCTCATTATCTGTGCCATCAACTTTGTCACCATCTGTACTCCCTGCAGACCTAGCTTCCAAGGTAAAACGCTAACATTAGACATTTTCATATCAAGGTTGACAGAGCAGTAGCAGAAAATGCAGGCAAAAATCAGCGTGGGCCAATAGCACAGTGCTTAGTTTCCCAAAATTCCCTTAAGGTCAGTCCAGAAACTTGAAATTCAGCTTATGTTAGGGAACAATAGAAGCTAAGAGTTAGAAATCCATATGAACTGATATCTCCATCAAATGATATTCAAACCGATCTTATGTACTGTGTGACAACTGCAGAAATGTAAAAAAGTGAAATTGAAGGTTATAAAAACATTACCTTTGGGCGGAATCATTATATATCCTCTTGTAATGATTATAAACTGCTACAGAAAGGACCTGCAATCAGTATATTCAAATTAACTACAATGACAGTATCATTCTTCAATGTACGGCATAGAATCTAAAATAAATAAATAATAATAATAATAATAATAAAAAATTATCCTTCAACTCAGAACAACTAAAAACTCGAAAAAAATAACCAATCAAATAATCATTAAACTGAAAAAGATGACCTTTTTAGCTCTGTTCTGGCCAATGACGAATTTATCAAGCCCCTTACAGATTTCTTTAGGGGTTGGAAAATTCAGGCCAAAATTGGATCCACCCCAGCACCCATCCTTGGAGCCCGACCCAAACCCACTACCAGTACTTGGCCCGTCCCCTTCACTCATCTGAATAAATTTGACCCCCGGACGCACTACAATTCCATCCGCTCCAGGAGGCTGCCAGACCTCCGGCGGGTCCCCTTGGGAGCTAAAGTTCTCGATTTTTCGCTTGATCCTAAAAGAACTCGGAAAATTCCTCCGGGGACTGTCGACATATTCGCCACGCAGAGAGATAGGCTTGAATGGTGTGAGGTTAAAGGGTGAACCTGAGATGAAATTATAATTATGCAAATAATTAACAAATCCCGTTCTGGCGCTCCGTTGGAAAAGGGCCGTCCGACCCGCGTGGATACGGTTCTGAATCAAATATCTGAGCTGTGAGGCAGCAAACGAAGCAGTATCTCGCGATGATTTTGACCTTAAAACAGCAGCCATGGCAGTATAAAAACAATCAACTTTGATAAAGAATGGATTTTTGAGGTTTAGAGTGATAATTGAGACATGGGTAAGTGAAAATTTAAATGAGTTGTGATAAGATTTTAGATATTAAGGAACTTTCTATGAAAATTTAGACGAGAACGAGAAGAAAATGCTGTTAACAGAGGAATTTTTAGAGTTAATAGTGATAATCGGAATACAGGTTTGGGTGGAGATTCAACGAATCTGTGATTTAAGAATTTTTCCGGGAATTTTTATAGGGAAAGGATAATAATTTTTTTTTTTTAGAGTTTTAACACAGAGAAAATATCAGTAAAACGACGACGTATTGACTCGGTGTTCCTACCAAGTTCTAGACTTCTAGTGGCAGTAACTGGTTTGTAAGTTTTTGAGTTGAGGACGAGATAACACCAAAAATATCATAAGAAATTGGCCCCTCTTAAGAAATCAATGCCTGCCTGACTGCCAGAAAGAAAAACGAAATAAACCTTTGACGTCAACACCCGTACATCGAATTGAACACCCATATTATGTTTCAATCGATATAAAACTTTACACGAGAATCATGACTATGAAAAAATTCAACTTGTAGTCAAAATTATGTCCAATCGTGTGACTGTGAGAGAGTAGATATAGTTCCTTATTAGTTACCTGATCTCAATATAATGACGACTAAAACTCATAAGATGGGGAACAGTTTAGCAGAGCAAACATAGGGATGATTTCAAACTCCTGCCATTGGCACATATTCATGTCTAAGTACATACATAATAGTCATTATAATATTGAACTGTTAAAACTTATCGTCACCACTCTCACAGGCTATAACTTCATTCTTTTGTATGTCAAAACTCTAGAAAGTTGATTTTTGATATTATGATCTTAATTGTTTCATTCTTTTTTATCTTCGGTGCTCAGGATTAATGATACATCCAAGAGCTAATTTATTGGTAGGTCAATTTGATAGGTTAGATATGGAAAAATCAAAAATAATGTATTACGAACATCAATTTTATCAATTTTTTTCTCATATTCCATAGAACATTCTAGATATATAATATTTTAAACATATTTTCTTGTTCAATGCAATGTGATCAACCTTAGATTTTGTGTTACACTAGCCACTAAATATTTTTGTAGCCTTTGTAGAGGAAAGAGTATTCTCCATTTATACCATGTTTGTGTAGTGTCGTAAAACCATTTCAAACTTATTTTTCATTGTTTACCAATGATTTTTATTTTAATTGTAGTTTTCGATTCTCATATCAAGTTACACAATACAGGACATTGCTTGAAGTTACTACACAATAATTTAAACTTTATATTTGAAAAAAATGTCCGTGGTCCAAGAAAGAATTAGAATTGTGTAATTATCATTTTTAATTATACATAATTAACTTTTTCCCAAATTTTAAATGTATAAAATAACATGCTTGGAGCCCCTGCATGAATGATTCATTAGTGGGATCAGCTTCTTTCAACGGTAGAATGCACACTAATATTTGTACATGATATTGTACAATATAGCCTGACATACAACGATATGTGCACTAGTAGACGTAAGATCTCTAATGAAAAGTTATAGACCAAATAAAATTTCATGTATGACTTTTACTTCACCTAAGTATATGTATCGTATGCCAAGCCTGAATAAAGAACTGTATTTTTACAACAAATTAATTTACAAAATCGAAATTTTGAATTAACCCCTTTACAAATTTTGGACTACAATAATTTGCCCTGAATACAAAAACTGCACAAGATGGTGCATGACACGTAAGTTTACACAACTAAAGTTTTAGAAACCGGAATTTCTATCTCTGATGCTATGATAAAGCATGAATGCCTACCAAAATGTCTGAACATTTCTAGTTTGTATGGAGCAATGTGCTGAAACAAATGTACAAATGTTAAATCCTATACATATATCAGCAAAATACAAGTTTGAATAGGACAACAAAAGTTTATCGGAGAATTCTATAGATTGTAAATGGACGTCTTGATTCTCTGAAGTAATAATTCATTTCTCTATATTCCAGTTGTCCCTAGAGACCCTCGAACTACAACAGCTTGCCCAGGCATTGCCCTACTCCACATGGTGGACCATGAGAATTTGATTCATCAGCATACGGAGAAAGTGTAGCATAAGTAACAAGTACAGAATAAAGAGGGACAAAAAGGACTATCACCACTTATCGGGGAAATCACAAATGCTGGTGGAATAAAGAAATCCAATGATAATTTTGCTCATCTTCGGGTGAAGTTACATCAAAATTCCTCAGCGATCTCCTCTTTGATAAAATTCCAGAATGTTATTTTTCTTGTATAATATCTCCAGGTGAAGAGAGTTGTGCTTGATATTTAAGGATAGTAGTAGCATATTTACAATGTTTCGATTTCTATATGTAATAGGTCCTTCAGTACATCAAATTTTAGGTGGTTCATTATTTGTACAACAATCTTAAGGAATGATCTTCTACTCTAATTAGATATTTTACTGACAACAACAAATGAATTCAAGAGTAAATGGAACAGAAATTCAAAACACAACATATCAAAAAGCACAAGAAATTTTACTTTAGTTGACATCAGATTTCTCGCTTCAGGGGTGGCAACACTTGCAGAAAAAACAGCCAGCTTCTATACCTGTAGAAATATAATTTTGATCACAATAAAACTAATAGACATAGATCATGGCTGCCATAGCTAAATAGAAAAAAATTGCTATCGTGCAATTCAAGTGCTTTTTCCTCAAAAACTACACACTTATATCGCTCAATTCAAGTCCTTTTTCACTATTGCAATGCAAGACTCAATGTAGTAATGTAGCAGAAAAGAAAGAATTTTTAGTGTTGAAGTAGTAAATACCTCCAGTATATCTTTACACAATCTTAAAGAAGGATCTACTCCAATAAGATACTTTTCTGACGACAACAAAATAAACCATGACAAAATCCAACAGGAATGCAAAAGACAACATATCAAAGGGCATAAGAAATTTCACTTTAGTTTTGACATCAGATTTCTCGCTTCAGTGGTGGCAGCACTTGCGGCAAAAACAGCAAGCTTCTTCACCTGTAGCCAATATAAATGTGATCACAATAACCTGATCGAACACCTATCCTGGCAGCCATAGCTAAATAGTAAAAATTTGCTATCATGCAATTCAAGTGCTTTTTCCTTAATAACTAATTGTCCTTAAAATAATGATCTTGTGCTACTTTATTATGTCCTGGCGATGAAAGCACTTTCTTATTGTTTTTAGGCCTCTTTATACTACTGTGTCTTTTATCTTCTAACTTATTTTCTCAAAGGTGACTTGCTATTTTGAGCAGCAGGTATTTATGGTTAGCAATTAGGAAGAGAACTCGATGGCATTTTACAAGGGAAACGGGGGACACACAGTGTTTGAAATCCTTTGGACATACAACACAGAAGATTTATATCAGCATAGTTTATAGCAGGGAAGAGCTTCCCATGCTATAGATTTCCTCCTATTGCATATATATTATTTCACTCTGAATTTCTTAATAAACTGACATCACTCGGTATACCAAACTCCATTCCTTGTATCGTGCAATTCATGTGCAATTCAAGTGCTTTTCATGTTTGCAGTGTGAGATTCGCAGCAATAATGTTGCTGAAAAGAAGGAATTTTAGTGGTAAGAGTAGTAAATACCTCTAGTATATCTTGCTTAGGTCTATGATTTTGAGGTAGTAACCGAAACTCCTTTGTCAATTTCATACAATCCTGAGCAGTTTCAGGGGATACAAAGTCGATAGCAACTTTCGTAAAGGATTGAAAAAGAACAGGGTAACAGTATATTAACCATTACGTCATTAATAAAGTGTGGAAAAAAATATTATCTTACAAAAGAATTTAGATGTGCATTTTTATTTAGCCCTTCTTTGGTACCCATTATTTCCAAAATACACATTTCTCTCTCTTATTTTCAAACACACGTTCTTCATGAAAATAATATTACACTCAAATTCAAAAGTTTTCCTTATTTTTTAATCACACATCATTCAACAAAATACTATTTCAAAATGCATTTTGAACAAAAAATGGGGCTCAAACAGTAGCTTAATAAGCCTATTTTACGAATGGTTTACCTGTCTGTTTCGCACTTGATGTGGGCACCCAGCCGGAATGCACACAGCCTAGCCCAGGTATTGCTTAAACGTCCAAGGTTCAACATCTAACATGAAGGAATAAAATACTCTGGTTTTACTCCACATAATCTCATATTAAACACAATTAAGCAAATAAATTAATTTTAATGAAACTCCTCCTTCAACCGCTTCTCGTGCTCCTTCAGATAAAAAGTCCGGTCATGAATAGGATGAACAACCTAAAGCAAAGCAATGGTTAAGACAAGATCAAGTCTTCTTAGTCTGTGTTTGAAATCTGTTAAATATAGAAATATAA
>CAIGRL010035726.1:0-42500 GCA_903798325.1 Fraxinus xanthoxyloides
ATCCCTAGGAGCTCTTCCTCCACTAGCAGGGGCCGTAATAGTGAACTCTTTCACAAGAGAGATAGAAGAAAGAAGATCTGTCTCGATTCTATCTCTATCTTTCGACATCTCATCTCTATAATACGATAATAGTGGGTGGAGAATCCTTGTGTATTCTACTGGTATAGAATCTTTGTTTATTACTAGGAAGGCGGGCTACTTCCGTCTAGCGGTCATGGGAAAGCCAAAACTTATATATAATAAGTCAATACTGGGTCGGTCGAGACTCTTTCTTAGTGAAGTGGGAAGACAGCACCGAATCAGACGGGCACAGAAGAAGAAGTGGTTTCATCCGACCGGCGAGATAGTTCGATTTCTAGTCAGCTAACTGAGAATCCAATAGAGAAAATAGCTTTTCTAATTCTTTCTCGATATAACGATTTCTTGTGAGCCACGAAACAGATAATCCAAGTCGTAAGTACGAACCACTCAATGGAGAATCTCAGGCCAATAAGCTACGACTACGAAACGAATTGGATCGGGTTCAGCGCTTGAAAGCTATCGAAGAAGAGTCAATTCAAAGGGGGGAGTCCACTTATTCAATAGAAGAGAAGCCTATATCTGCCGACCCTACTTCACTTCCTTATAGTGCCTTGCCTTGAAATATGTTTGCTTTGAATAATGCTTCATTCCAGGGCGTAAAAGAAAGCTTATTATAGCATTTGAATTGACCTCTCGTACTGAGGACGAGAGAATCAAATGCGAATATAGGCCTTATTTCAGCAGATCTGTGCAAATAATCGATTTTAGTAAGGGTTTTCTAAGATTATAAAGGACCGATGACCATCAAGCGTTCCTTATGATTCTAGGGGGTTTAGGATAAGAAGAGGGCTAAGCTCCTTTCTTTTCCTGAAATAACTGACTCTACTGGCGATTTGAGCAGAATTACGTCTCTACCCCCAGACACTCTTGCAGCAGCCTCACCCTTGCTTCTTGGAAAAAAAAACTTTAGGCTATGTAAATAGCTGATGGAATCTTGCTTCTAGTCGCCGAGCGGAGGCTAGATAGAAAGTGAAACCTAGGTTGTAAGAAGGACTCGGGAAGAAGTAGAGTGTGACTTTAGTGGTGCTTCTAGCTCCACAAGGTTGTCAGCTTGCCCGTCCCTCTATTCCAGACGAGAGGAAGTAATGGGATAAGGTCCACTCTCCCCTACTAGTCGCTTTGGATCGTTCGTCTGATGGGTTTTCTCGGAACGATGTTCAAGTTGGTCATGTTAACTCTTTAGTTAACTGCGGGGCAGGATTGACTAAATCAAAAAATGGAAATCGAAGTTATGCGTTAAAGCTGCACACAGAACACAAGAGTTAAGGGATCCTGCTGTCCCATTTCAATCTCGATACTTTTTATCAATATGAGGTGATCGTCAGACTGTATATAGTCCGGGGTGCTCGGACGTTTTTTCCACCAGCTTTTCGGGTTTACCGGGCTAAGGTAACTATGAAAGGTAGGACCTCATCTCATTCCATCAATTGGTGTCGGGTTTACCAATCTCAGTATGAAAAGATTCACTATTTCCCTTTTCTTTCTTGGAAGAGTAACCCCGCCAATCAAATCCAGTTTCCAAGCCTTCAAGCCAACCCCGTACGATAAGGTAAGGTGTCCTGCCCCGTTAAGCCCGCCTTTTATTTTAGAGACCCAACAACCGATTTTTTTAGCTTAGCTCCACGAGAATCAAGCCACTGAGAGATCTCTACATATAGTAGGAAAGCCAGCACGCTTGGGGACGGATTTCCAGGGGATTTAGTTGGAAAGCACGTAAATAGATTTTTGGGACCCCTTATCTCCACTTTCAGGACAGGAAGGGGCGATCTATTTCCAGCCTAAAAAAACCAACACTCGACTTTGAGCCTAGCTCAGGAGAAAGGCGCCAGAGGAGCAGCTCGACATAGAGTTAATTTACTTATTCAATTCAGGGCGCGGGAAGTCTCTCCTTCTTGCCTTGGGGTCGAGGTCAAGACCAGAAACTCGTAGACTAGCCTTTTAGGAATATATCTTATCTTAGAACCTGGGGTTCTTTGTTAGCACCTTCTCGCACCTCTAAGTACAAAGAAGGCGGATCCTAGGTATAGCCTAACAAACCCGACACCTACTTTATATATATATTATTACCAGAAAATCAAGAGTGCTTAGTGCTTGGTCCCAGATAGCAGCTCCTGATGAACAGCCTGGCTAGGCACGATCGCAGACAGACACAAATGGGGCGCGAAGCCGCTTGCCTTAGTGAGCTCCCCAAAGAGGAAAGGGAGGACGCTTTTGCACAAGAACAAAGGAGTTGTCATAGTGGATAAGGACAGCTTTGCTTGATGAGAAGAGCTATCACCGGATCTTTATCGATTCATAGTCCCGCTACTAGACTGAAAACAAGAACTTGACTTCCGGCGATAGAGGAAGGAAGAGTCCCGTGCATCGTCTTGAGACAGCTTAGGCTACCTTTCCAGTTGAACAGAAATGCCAGATGAATTCCGTGAGAGATCTAGGCAGAAGATCCCATCCCTAAAAAAGTATAATCAGAGGGCTTTCGCCTTGCTTTTCAAAAGGAGAACTCAATTCAAGGGGTATTCCAATCCTCTGGAAAGCAGCACTTTAGCGATTCCAAGTTCTTTACTAACTCAGTGTCGATCTCTAAACGCCTAATCTCACGACTGGTCAAGAAAGCAAAGTTCACTCTCAAGCTAACCTGTGGATGCGGATAAAGCTCCACCTCTTTCCTTCACTCCTGACTGTGTCACAGATCATTCATATTCTTCGCACCCTACCAAGGCTTCTCTAGAGTTCAAGAGCAGACCCCTCACCCACCCCTAATTAAACGGGCTTGTCTCGGATTTGATCTTATGCAATTCCTTTCGCAGCTGTGCACCTCTTTTTCCAGAGGCGGGGGTTAGGGCAGACTCACAAAAGGATTAGCCCGACCCAATCCCATCGATTGTCCAGGGACCGATAAAGATAGAGAACTATTTGCTTATAAAGAAGAAATCCACTCATTGGAACTTGGGCGCATAAGTCGCTTATTCTTATTAGTCGCCCGATTACCACCTTAGAGTGAGAGGGCATTATCCCTTTATAGGGCTACAGATGGGAGGGAATTGTTGGGTTTCATGGGTCTCAGAACCGGCCCTTTCTCCATGTCGTTATCAGACTGGAAATGCTTTAGCACGATCCCACGCACTCTCACAGGATATCTATCAATAGGTCTCTTTCGGGGGAAGTACACACCTGTCACTTTAATGCACATCAAGACCGGTTGGCTATCTGTTGTCGCGTTTAGTGTACATTCGAGAGGAGGCAAGTGTACATTGCTCATTGCAAGGGTCTTTCAAAGCCTTGAAAGAACTAGAAAGAGGAGAAGCTCGGTCGTAGCAGGAGGTAAGAGCTCCTTCTGTGTCTCATCTCTTTCTCCCAATGCCAATATAGAGTATCTAGGGACAACTCCAAGCTTGATAGCTGCCATAGCTTTGGGTTCAACGGATCGAATGATAATAGGTCCAAAGATAGATCATACCATAAATGGAGTAGGAAAGATAGCTTCATTCGCATTCCTTCTCAGACCAGACTCTTGACTTGCTAGGTGCTAATGGATCACCCTTCTTGGCCCGGGTAGCCATTCTTCTATGTTATAGTCCTCTGCCTACTCTCGATAGCCTTAGGATATTCACATTTAGCAGCAGCGAGGTACGTAGTCGCTTTAGCGAAGCTTAAGGAGGAGTGTTAACGATGGAAAGGGTGAGGTTACGAAGCATTCTATTCGAAAAGCATTCCAACTCGGTTTTCAAGGTGAAAGAAAGAGCCTGGATAAGGGCCGACTTACTGGACTTCTCTAGAATCCAAACTCCTTACAGGGATCAGATCAGTCCTCGGTAGGGTACCGAGAAAAAGAATTGGTTATAGGGGCGCGAACTCACATAAGGAGTGTTCCAAGGACGGCAACTAAAAAAAAGCTAAATAGGAATAGGATAAATCACGCACGAAGAATCAGAGAGAAAAAGAAATCGCAGAACACTAACTGAAAGCGTGAACTCAGCTAGGGCGAGGGGAGACAAGTCACTCACTACAGTGCCAAGGAAAGTCCCTTTTGTCAAAGAAGAGAGCTAAGACAAGCTCAAGTCATTCAAGGACGGTCTTTTCCACGAGAAGCTGATGCCAGAACGGCTGTAGCTAACCTAGGAGTTCTGTTGTTAGGGGACCCGGGGAGCAGCCGTCGATTGATTGAAAATGGATTTTTCTTTTCTGAGGTCCCTTTTGGGCTAAAAAGTCCCTTGAGCCGTGGAATCTTTTGTCTTGATTTAGGGGAATAGGCGCATTGATTAGGTTACGTGGTTCAAGCAAGTCGTCGTCACCTTAGCAAGCAAGCTTTCTTTACAAATCAAATAGAATTGAACTATCCTTTATTCCAATTGAAGGTCACTTTCGAGACTGACTAGATTCTCATTAGTAGCCTTATAGAAGGGGACCTAGGTCTGGTCTATCCTTGCCTTCGACTTCTATAATCTGAAGGAGGTGAAAGCTTTTATGGCGCGCCATAGACTGATTGCTTGCTGATGGGGGCATTGATCCAAGGAGAGAGTGATGCCCCTTCGCCCTAGGCCTATCGATTAAGTTCATGAATGTGGGGTATCCTTCCTTTCAAGGAATGACTGACTAGGCTGGAAATGCTTTCTTCTCTTTTTACTAGCCTAGCGATCCTTACTTTGACTTATCCTATCTCCTACTTCCAGCAGGCGGAAAGGGTTCGAAAAAGCAGGGAACTTATAAAGATAGATAGATCTGGTGACTTCAAGGTATATGGACCGTGGATGGTGGCCCAGCGACGTTATCGTCGAAATAGTGCAGCTAAGCAAACTTCTAATGCTAAAGAAAGTGCTTGGGGCAAAGCTAGGAATGAGTCTATTCCGAAGGCGAGCCTCTTTCAAAACCTTGCCTAATCAGCAAGCTTAGCTTCAACTTGACCTAACCTATCTAAATCGAGGAGCGAAGGCACTCCAAGAACTTGAAATCGAAGGGCGGGGAAGGTAGGTAGACCGCTTATTCGGTTCGAGTTCAGTACCGGAACCTCGTAGCCTTTTAGTAATAGATCTGGGATCGCCTTGAAGTACAAGGAGGGTGGGCCGAATGATCATGACAGGCTGATGCGTAGAAGATCGAAGTGATTATGGCAGGTTATTTTCACCAAGAAATGACCCGAAACGCGATCTCTTTGAAATGATTCGTCCTTTGACTTGCCTGAATCACGTTATGTGAATAACGAATAGTCGAGGAAACGGCGTCTTTTATCCTAAATAGAGCTTTTTAAGCAATCAGACTCACCTACTTCGTATGGTATGATCCAGTAGCTCGAAATCGGGCCAATGACGAAAGCAGCCTTTGCCTTATTGAGTTCGAAGAACAGAACAGGAAAGCCAGCACGCTTGGGGAAATAGAAAGAGGTTCTTCGGAAGGCCAACGTTGGGCAGTACGATAACCTCGTAGTCGCATCAGTAACCATTGTGAACGTAGGAGCCCAAAGCCTATCGATCATTGAACTATAGAGTGGAGTAAGGAGTAAGAAAGCGATGTCTTAAGAAGCCTTCTGTCTAGCTCTGCACACGGTGGCTGCTGCATGAAAGAAAGAAAATATTCATTTTCTTTATCAGTTAAGATCTAGTAAGAAAAAGGGAATTGCTTTATCCCGCAAGTAAAGTAAGGAAGATTCTGGCTTAGCTCATTCACTCCTAAACAAGAGAAAGTTGGACATTCGATCACCTACTCCATTGACAACGGATTTCACTACCATTCTCATTTTCGGGCAACTTTCACGCTCTCCTTTGCCACTGCATGACTAGATCAGATCACACAGATAGACAAAAGACAACAAAAGAAGATGAAAATGGCGGGTTTGGGAATAATAAGGAAGAGTCAGCTGCTGACGAGTCTGCTATAAAGAGTTTTTATCACTTTATTCCCGTTGTCGAAAGACCGGGGAAGATAAGCAAGAAGTCTTTGAGCGAAGAAGTTGTCCTTGGATAAGTGCGAGAATATACCTTTCAAAGTAAGTCCCTCAGGTCGGTACTTCCATGGCCATGGTAGCCACGTGTCATTACCCCCATTGGCATAGCTAGACGATCTTCACTCTCTCGATCCCTTTGAAAACCATTTGCCTATCTATTTGATCTGACCAGGTAAATCGACCTATCCCCCAGCGTACCGGAGCTTTTCTACCCGCGGAAGATCTTTTTTATCTTAGTCAAATGATCGATTCATTCCTCAATCGCAGCAGGCAGACCTTCTTAATAATAGATCATTGCAAGCCCTTCTACGCCTATCTTCCCCTCTGCGCCTTGAACAGAAGCTCAAGTGCACGAAGACCCTCTTACTTAAGCAGGTGCTATCACTTAAGAAAATCTCCGGGTCATTCTTCAAGACTACCACCTTCCTTCTCTTCGGGCATTGGAAGATGAATCAACTACTTCCTAGCTAGGAGGACTACCCTCTATATTGACTTCGCTACTGAGACCACTTCCAAGTAAGAGCGCAAGCCGACCATACCATCTTTGCTGCGGAGGAACCTACATGTGAAAAAAGAACCGATCATCCGGAGAAAGCCTTGGGAAGGCTTGCTGCCTATGCCAGATGCTCCTTTCTTTGGAACTACTAGTTAGTCTTGCCTATGAAAATAGAATAGTCAAACAAGGTTCCTGGAGACCGTGAAAAACTTTCATCTGATGGGCATATCTCTGTATAGAAATAGAAACCGGGACTTTACCCGGGTGGGGAACATCTCAATGGAAATCGGGCGATCCCATGAAGGAAAGGGGCATAGAGGCGAGGGACCATACCCTGCCAGATCTACTCGTGTGGTCAGCCTATGACACATACTTTAGGACGAATTCCTGGTCATTCCTACCATTTGTTCTCATCATGCCATTTTGACCACCTTGCGAGGAGAATCCGCTTTCTATAGATACCCCACCAGAGAGGCGCTTGTTCAAGCTTCACAAATCATGCTTTCAAACTTGCCGCAGTTCTTCTAAGAAAATCATCGATAGTAGACCAAGTTAGATGGGAATCGCCTCTACAAAGCTTTTTGACTTATAGAGACTTAGTCAACTCATAAAGGATGCGTTGAGGCCCGAGCCCTTGATACGTAGCTGGTCTTTAGCTAGTTTCTAATCTTTTGACCCTTCCGTGGTAAACAACTATAGGAAGTATTCTCGGGACTGGACTGCTCAAGGTGTTACCTGCTTGAATTGCTTCAATAACAACCAGATGGGGCACCTTTTAGGACACATGCGAACAATCCAACTACTACCTCTACTCGATTTTCGTATGCTATTCTCTTCCCAACCCAACCGTCCTCAGTAGGGCTCACTCACTATCTATGCCGGATGCTCTTTGGTGCTACCTTCCCGGTTAGCCCTGCCTACTATTGAAATAAAATAGAAAATCGGATTCCAGGGATCACCTAAAACATCGTTATCAAGGTCAGTCTTCCACCCCTTCCCCGAAACGAAAGCCTCAATGCCCTTACCCACCTCACCTGCCTTTGGCTATATTGAGCTAGTTCAAGCTTATGAACAAGCTTGGACAGTTCTCCTTCCTTGGACATTCTGTTCATCCGACCACCGCTCTTCCTCGTTAACTCACGGATGGAATATCACAACAAAAACCTTTGCCGGCTCCTTACTACTACTTGAACCTTACCTACCCGAGACACAACCAGACTTGCGTAGGAACATCGACTGGTCGGGGCTAATCCGCCCCCAAGTGTGTGACAGGCCATGTTTATCACCGGTTTGTCAGTTGTGGTTCCCGTTGAGTTGAGGCAAGCTTAGCCACCAGCCCCCTTCCAACTACATAGGAAACTCTTGCTTGGGGAGAGTCAATCTAGTTACCGGGGTAGTGAGACCAATAGGGAAAGATAAGAGGGAGTATGTGAAAGATCCATTTACCCAGACGGTGTGCGACAAATGAGTTGTCGGGCATGGGAGAAAGGGCTTGAGTGGGGAGTGAAAGGTTAGTTTCGCTTTCCTGTTGAGGTTTTTTCCAAGTCCATTTGAGCTGTCCCCTTTCTCCTCTATGGATTGCGGGTCAGTTACTATATGGAATTCGTATTCACCGGCTGGTATGCCTTCTTGCTTTCACTCATACCTTCGCTTCGATTCGGCAAGGATCTTTCCTCCCTGAGATCGAATTCCGTATTCACATGGATTTGCCATCGAGGACACTCATAACTACAGGCAATAACCTACTTCACTGGTACAGGAAGATATGAAATATCTGGCTCGGCAGCAACTTATCCTTCTATATTCCATATCACCTTCGCTTGCATTCCCTGAGACTGATAACAACGTAGCTTACTTAGCTCAATTACCCATCCGCTTCCTTTGAACATGGATTTTACCCAGATACCTTTGAACGTTATCAAAGCACTTTCTGAGCGGAAAACCTAGCAATCTCGGCAAACTTTTTCATGCCTTGGACAGCCTCTTCGGCTGCTTGAACTACTTACTATCAGGCGAGCAACAACTACATTTCCTAATTCAAACCTATCTTGAGAAAGCCAATCCTAGGCTGAAAGGAGAGGGACAGGCCCGGGAAAGCAGAAGAGAAGAAGAACAGGATATCCCTCCATTACGAGAGGCAGTCACAAGCAGTGACTCAGTGAATCAAGCAGCCAGTCTCGCCGCAGTCAAGCACTCATTAGTCCGTTGTTCTTCTTGCCAACAGCTTCGCTTCTTCCTTGATGACCTCATGACCTCTTCTGTTCTGGAACTAACCGAAGTACAAAGGAGTAGTATTCCACCCGGCAGCTTCAAGGGGGGATGGATTCCACCAGTTAGTTAGCTGGTTCCAGTTAGCTTCGAGGAGGGGCAGCATTTGCGGATTCCCCAGAATAAGCTTTTGAATCAGAGATCTCAGCACTATGAGAAGTTCCTTTTGGATCGCTTGCCTCAAATCTGCCTAGAGAAAGACTGACGAGTTTGACATAGCTGATGGTAGTAGATTGTACATGAGGGAGGTTTAAGCCGTTTGAACGAGTTGACGAGTGGAAGGAACGAAGTGATCGAGAGCAGAAGGAGTTGGATAGACACCAACCACTATATTATATACGACATGCTCAGATCTTTCTGTATCAAAGCCAGAAAGCAATCAACCGAGCAAGCTAAGATGAATCAGAGAAGTTCCTCGCCTCGGAAAAGAACTGAAGAGATTGGATGATCTGTCTCAGCTCAAAGAAAGATAGAGCATTCTAGTCGTGATCCCCTGAGCTTCTTTCTAAAAGTCTGTGGTTTTATCTATGTCCATGTATGAGCTGCATCTCATTGAATGTTAATGGAGGAGCGATCCCCTTCTGACTCTGAAACCGAGATGACATCCTACTCGCGGTCAAAGCATTGATGATCCCCTCTTCTTCTTTATGATCTTGTAAGATCCTTGATTCATTCAACTGAAACAGAAGCTACGGGCCCGAGGGTACGAGGTGAAGGGGGTCCCTATTCATGAGCAGATGCACCAACCGCATTTCATGAGATTGGAATATAGGGATTGGTCCCTTTGATACTATAGATCTCTCCCCCAATCAACATTTTTAACCGCTACGCTACCTTTTATTAAATAGAAACCTCGCTTCTTTCGTTCCATCTATGATGTCTCCTTGAAGTCAGTATCGACGCTTGACGCTACGAATTGAATAGTCTTTGAGAATTCCCTTTGTTTGTTCAAACTTTGATAACCTAACCCTCGTTCGATAGAACTAACCAACCTTCCCTAAAAGTGGAGGTAGGAGATCCAGTTAACGAATAGGATACGGCTGTAGCTGCAAGGAGGAATGCTTTCTCGGAAGCTCTTTCTTAATCTGATAGAAAGTGGTTCCTTATTCTCGGCACCTATCAAAGTCATGTAATCCCTGTGTACTTGTTATCGAAGCAGCACCCTTTTTGAAATTCGATGCTTTACTTTCAGCTCAGAGAATTGACTTCTTCGGTCGTTCAGAGATGGCTCCTATGCGGTGGGTTCGACTCCCCAACGAGATATGTCAAAAATTGCGTATAGTATAGAAAAAAGATTTGGGCTGGCCAGAATCTATCAAAGAAGCCGCCCTTCTTCCTTTCCTTTGTGCATCTTTCTTTTTCCCATGCTTTCCGTTGGTCAACAACCAACAAAAGTGTTCTATCCTTCTTCACTACTCCGACTCTCTTTCTGTCTGGATTGAATCCTTTTTTCCTGTAGTTCAGGATTCCCTCTCTATGCCCATATCTATTTAGTCAAAAGGCTAGTTCAATCGCTCGTTTTTCTTATTAGCACGATAGGTGGGTAATCCCTTCTGTTATGAGTGAATCTCGTAGGATTTTTTATTCTCTTTCGTAGGCCTATTTTCTGTAAGCGGAAGTCCTGTTAAAGCGCTCCTCTGGTGGAGGTACTACTACCAGTCAAAACTCTCGCTAATAAGGCGTAAGAAGGCTTTCCGTTCGATGGAATCCCGTCCTTCCTTTTAGAGAAAGAAAAGCGATTCCCTTCCAGTGCTTTCTAGTAAACTCTTCTCTGAAAGTACTTTCCTTTTCCTTCTCTTTTGTCAAGCAAGGAATAACCAGCCTGAGGGAAGTATTCGTTAAGCAAATCCGTAAGCAAATAGGGAAAGCAGTTAAATTCAATTAAATAGGGGCATAACGGGAATAGAAGCAGTCAATCGGTAGAAGGCAAGCAACTCTCGTAAGAGGTCTTCCCGGTCGAGATGTCTGAGGGAAACTGTATCGGTATCAACAACTGTCGCAACGGTCCTGTAACTGTGGAAAAGGGTCCTGTGTTTCAATCACTTGAATCGGTTTATTAGTTATTATAGAGGATTCTAACTGTAGCAAACGTTCGGCAGTACAGGGTAGGTGGGTGCAAAAGAAAGATAAGCTTGAGATGCTACAATAGCTTCAGCCTGATCGATCCGCCTTTAGTATTGGTAAGTTCCCTTGTTAGTCTCTATCGCGTTAAGGCCTTTTCTTTTGCCCTTCTGTCCTCCCCCTTGATTCATAGATAGAGCTTTTCTCTTTCCACTCCTCATTTTCTTTCACCAAAACTGCCCTCCTCACACTTATTGAATGAACTTTTTCTATGAAATATCTCTTTATGAAAATTTGCCTATGCATCAACTAAACTACCCTGGAAGAATCCTTAGTCAATGTACCATAAGGTTTTTCCTTTCCAATCTGGTTCATGGGCTAGGTTCCCTCAGCTCCTTGCAGTAATTCTTCACCGAATTCGTCCACTTCATGAGTGTCTTCCTCTGTCTGCAGAGAAGCAAATCGATTAGAAGCTGAAGGACAGCCTATAGTTTCCAACGAAGACTGGACTGCAGTATGAAGATCTGGGTCATTCCTGTCAGTGGTTTTTATTGACTTCTTGCCGCTGCTAGAACGATTGAGTTCTTCTAATGTTTGGCTTTCTTCACCCCTAACATCAGTGCAGATTCTGGTGTCCCCATGGCCTTTTTTTTGGTTTTTGTTGCAAGATAACCCTAGAGAGGGCAGGGGGCTAACGTCCTTTTATCTGTCTATCGGTTCAGTGGTTGGTTAGCTCTCTGGCTCCTGAATTGAGGAGTATCCGAGTTCAGGAGTGACTAGCGAAGTAGAATAGCATATAGTATAAGTAGAATAAAGGAATGAAAGCCGGGGTCGGCGAAAAAGAATAAGTGGATCAATTTTGCAGATACTAACTCTGTCTTTTCTCATCTGCCGTCCTTTGGGCTGTCTATCGTCAACCCCTTGACTGGTAATACACAACCTAAAAGAAAAGGGGGATTTAGTCCTAAAATCCACTCCAGGGCTAGACTCCATCCTATCTTTATCCCCTGCCTTCCATTTATAAACCAAATACCGGCAGGCATAAAAAAAATCTAGTGTTTTTTGTCTCATACCCCCCTTCCTTAAACGACCTGTTCAACGCGCGCTACGGACTGCTATTGTCCCCTTGTCACGGAGATTTTTTTTAGGGCTAGAGCAGAGCTTCTCACTTATTCAACCGAGCATCTTTGGGCTGGAGATTGCTGTTCAGCTGTTCCCCGGTTTTGAAGCTCGCTAGCTGCCGTGTGAACCTCTTCTGGGCAACTGTTAAAGCTCCTGGTCTCGAAACGGCCGGCTTTGGTTCAGCTCTCGGGGCCACCTCACACACTAAAAAAATCGTAAGCTTCCTTCCCCACCCCCTTCGCGCAACTTCTCGCGTAAGTAAGGGCTTCGCTCGAATGTCGCGTTCCCAGGGCCTTCTTCAATAGGTATGATCCCATCCTTCCAAAAGAAGAGAGCTAGGCAGGTTATAGGCCAGCTTTAGAATGAGAATCTTCGACAGAGATCGTTCCTTCAGTTTAGCAATCAATTAGATCCCGACTGACTTAGCTTGAAGCATGGCTTGCCGTTTTGGGGCTCGATGCTACTCTTGGGAACATTGATACATCGACTTTCAAGCATCTCGTAGTTGAGCGGTACTGCCATCAACAGTTCCAACATGGACAAGGACTGCTGAACATGGATAGAACGAGAGTTGAACTCCTATCTCTCTCTTTTCCTGTTAGTTAGGAAAGAAAGACAGAAACAAACCTATCTTCATAGACCATAAAGCATATCTTTTGACACCAATTACTGGAACATGGATCCCTTTCGATACACGATGCTGCCTTCCATTCTTTGTTCGTTCTTTTGGGATCTTATTTGATCAGGAATGGGACTGAGAGAGCTAGCCCTGATTCCATCTTCATTGACCGAGTAGCTGGACAAAGAACAAAGGAACGGGACCAATCTCACCAATGGGGAGAAGACTTGCTGTCATCCCAGAAAGTAATCAAGGGGCGGAACAGAGCATTCAAGATCGAAAGAAGTTTATGATCGCTTACCATGACGTGACAGGCTATCGACACCATTAAAAGATAGATTTATGGGAAGATCGAAACTTCCATAGCCTGAACTTTTCAAGTCTGATCCTCTTGAATACAGTCCATCGCCCCTAATCTAATAAGGTAAGGCGGAATAAGCACTTTCGGAACCTAGCAAAAAGAGTTGTAAGGAGGTCGAATAGCCTGTCTTCAAGAATGCTGTTCGCTACCCTCCCATTCATCAACATATAGGCTTACCGGGGCAGATGCTTCTCACATTCATCACGCGTCCATCGGGGTCTGTAACTCGGTTTTCGCGTCTATAGAGGTGCCCTTATGTTCTTGTCTTTCGATCATTCGGTTTAGTTCTTCATCGAACCTATGATTTCAGGGATCGCTCCACTCCTTGTGCAAACGCTCTTTGCGGGTCTCCTTCGTTCTTGTGATGGCACCGAAAGGTCTTGTGGTAGAGCTACATAGAGGGCTGTGTGTCGGGCGATAGAGTCAAACTCGGCCTACTACGGAAAATTTCCTCATTTCGCACACCGTCTGGGTAAATGGATCTTTGGCTACGGTTCATTCTAAACGGTTTGGAACCCTCTGGTCAAGGCAACCATAGCCAAAGAAAGAAAACCAAAAGAGCCGGTTCCGACCTTGAGGTCTATTCTCGTCTTTCCCCTTATGTACTGCCAAGCGGGATACAAGGAAGCGCCTGACTTTGAACATAAATAATATCTATCACTCTTAACCTTCCGACCGATCGATGGTCATGAACCTTTTAATATTATTACGGAAAAAAAAAGAGTTGGCACCTGAGAGAACTCAGTACGGGGATTGGTTGTTCGGTGGTTATGTATGGGATGCCCGGGCATTGATTGAGAAGGACGCTGCTTTCTGAGGCGCATCAGTTCTATTAGCCACTGCTCTCATAACAGACACAGACTCGGCGGCGGAATCCCTTTCGCGAAAGAGTTCGGTTACCAGCGCTTCCCTTATATCTCCGATCGAGCAGCAGATCAATCAATCTTTCGTTTCTTCCCTCTTGTGTGTGAGCTTGACCGGTGCTCTTCACCATATGTCTTGAAGTCAGGGTTACCTGCTTCTGTGGTTTCACCCTTTTGGGTGTAATAGCTTCAAAGTTAGATAGTTTACGAAGTCCCCTCATCAGACAGGTCCGCTTCCTAAGCCTTTTGTAGCGCGTGTCCCAAGGTACGCTCGGTTCCGGTAGAGCCTGGAGCGACCTGAAGATACGGGTCACCTTTCCCAAGGAAGGCACTGTGGGAATTTGGAGCGAATCGAGCTTGGTTTGGTCGCCCTAAGCCGAAGCTTCTTATTTATTGATCTTGCCCAGCGTTAGGGAGGGGTTTTCCCTCTCCTCATCAAAAACGACTTCTAGATAGGTTTTCCCCCTTCCTTTCGCGCAACCTGATCTAAATTTCGTCGTAAATAAGGAGACCTTCGCTAAGCATGTCAACGCCCGTACGGGAGCGGATTGCCGATGGATGGAGGCGGCTGCATCTAAGAGTTTAGTTCCAGGAGACTGAACAACATGGCCTGAAGCAGGATAGACTCATTGAGGGAGTGAGCTCCCGTGCTCCTAATGTAGAGCTAGAACTACTGCTACCGTGGAATCCGCGATCACACATGAGTACCTTGCCTTCCAAAAAAAGCGGCTGCTAATTATAGCACTAATGCTAATGGGGACCATCGATCAAGAAGGACTTCGGAGACTGCAATCGAATTGAGAAAAAAAAATAGAAAGAAAATATAGGGCCAACTCTTCTAGTTGTGCCCCTTATTACGCTACTCAACCAGCTGATAAAAGGTCGAATCCAGCAGGGCTGCAGGCACGAAATGACGATAAAATCCGTTAAAGGAAGCCTAATCAAAGCAGGCAAACAAGAAGATCTGACTGAGTTGATGATGGACCGGATCTCGAAAGGCGAGAGGCTTTCATAAAGATGTATTAGAAAGGGAGGGTCGAGAGAGGCTTATTGCACGATCCACCCAACCCAGCTAAGCTAATAAATGCTGCATAAGAGAGTGGGAGGCCGGCCCCCGCCCATCTGGAGGTGCACACCCATTTAGGAACATATGCAAAGGGGTAAAGAGAGAAGTCAATGGAGAACTACCAAATCCAATGACTTTTATTTCTTTGTACCATTCTGTCATCGATCACTGCTGGGTCGGTTGGTGAGTCACCCAAAAAAAAAGCATCGAGAAAGGTCAAGCATATATGTTTTATGAAATGATCAGCGCTTTCATTTATGCTATGCCCTGCATCGTGTTCCTGTGTGTTTATTGAGCTTTCTTCACTTCAGCGCCATGCGCTTTGCTCCGCTTTATAGAAGAGAGAGACCCTTTGAGAGTGAAAAGCAAGGGCAAGCAATAGAAAGGATAGTCCCTCGCGCGAACTACAACTACTAGAAAATGGTGAGATCATTAGTGAAAGAAGGACCAACGACGATCCTATCCTAAAGGAGAAGGAGGAGTAGGAGGAGTAAGTTTTCTTTGAAGATCTAGGAAGAAATCGGACAATTATGCCATTCGGAAGAAGTATTCTACAGAAGAAAAGCCTGTTACGAGTAAGTGGAGAAGAAAGATCTACAGAGATTCTTATCTCATTCCATTCCAGTGGCTCAACCAGTAACCAATGGCGAAAACTAAAAAATCCATGGTTTCCCGGTAGAACCCTATTTCGCCCAAGTTGTTTCGGAACCGGAAAAAAGAAGCGGTTTTTCGCACAGCTTGCTCATAGTGCAGGTCCCACTTGTATATTGTATTTGGCCGAAGAAGCATCAGACAGGTTGGAGTTCTTACCTTCTTGGGACTCCATGGACCAAGATCTGCTTTTATTATATGGTCAATACCGATCTACTTTAGTAGATCATATGGATGTAGAAAAAGCTTATTATAATTTTGATGAATTGGAAACATCTCTTTTCCATTTCTATTTACCCAGTTCATATCTTTCTTTCGTGTGTTCCCGGGAGGAATTCGATCTCTTCAATCTCGGAATACCACCTAAATAACTGCGGCCAGAGAGTCAAATAGGTCGGGAAGAAAGAGTCTGAGGTCGGGTTGGACGACATACATCTTGGTTGGTCCCACCATCACTAGAGATTGGACATATATATAATCTTTCTTCTCGGCGTAACGAAAGAACTAGATGAGGAGAGGCCTCAGGTTTCAAATCCCTACCCTAGCCAGATTCAATCCTAAGCCCAAGGGTCAATCAAGCCTTTGAAACTAGTTCAAATAGTCGTCACAATCTTCGTTCCTGCTTTCAACGAGACTTTCTTTCGACGCTGCCTTGTCAAACTCTCTCTCCTTCACCAGGAAAGGGAGAGCGGACAAAGTACCAGACGATTTGGGAATGATTTTGGGTAAGAAGAGCGTACGATAAGAGTAAGCAGACGATGTCGATAGAAGACGATTTCGAGCATAAAGAGAGAAAAGAAGAAAAAGGAACTCTTTAGCAAGAATCTAGGTTTAGCAAGATAGCTGCCAGAAAGACTGAGCGACGGTGCATAGCGCTTAAATAAGTGGTTGAAGAGCAGCTTTCCGTCCCGACAATGACTACTTACTTTCCATTTGGGGGATTTCACTAAACTTCTTGACTTCCCAGCTTCACGCTCTACTTTAGACTCTTTCCCGAAGAGAGCTCCAACCAATAGATGAGATTAGAGACGCTAACATAACAGGGGCAGGAGACATATCTTTAAGAACCAAGAACGGGATATTCGCATTAGCAGAAGGAGGAGAGCGAAGAGATGAGCACTTTGAACTTTCCTTAACGAAGTCATCTATGTGACCAATGCACGCTTCAAAGAAAGCAAAGAGGGATGCTCGCTAGCAGCTCAAGGGGATTGAAGACCAAGGCAGGGCTCTTGTTGACAAAGAAGGTCTAAAAAGGGAAATTCACGCATTTGAAGGTAACCACCCTATTAGTATATAGTATAGTAGAAAGACTTATCGGACCTGTGAAAGTCTCGTTTTTGACTAAATTAAGAAAGACGGGCTTTGCTGCGACGAGGATGCCTTTTTGAATCAGCCAACGTCAAGACCTGCAGTCCTACCGAGAGCACCCAACTTCTTTGTTGACACGTGAGGGGAAATAGGAGTCTGAGGTGGCAGGATTTACCACTATAGCCCTATGGTAGTGATGGTTGGTCCCACTACTCCTTCGAGCTCCTTCTACTCTAAACTACCGTGTGCCTATTTGGAGCTTTTCACAGTCAAAGTCAACCGTTTGTCGGTGGCAACATCGGCATGCGTTATATAAGACTTTAAGCGCATCTGAACTACCATAGTCTATCTAGTTACGGGGTTGCACTCAATAGTCAATCAATTCGTTTTTCCGTAGGGCGTATCGCACGCTTCTTCTATTTCTTTATATAGTTATAACTTGTTAGAAGTCTAACTAATTGAAAGCGCCTATGAATTAGTTCAAAGAAAGCGTCTGTTTACGGAGGTTGTTGTAGTTTTCATAGTTGCAATAAGTTTTCTTTTTTTCATCGAGATTGGGCTGGTGTTCAGTGTACCGCAGATCGAAAAATTCCCATGCCTTTCTTGGTTGGACCAACCCAACCGGCCATTTCCGACAAGTCTTTCTTCATTTTTAGAGCAAGAAGCAGAACTACAAGAAATTTTGAATTAGACTATGGAACCCATTCTCTCCCTGACCCAACTAATAAAGAATTTAGCAAACATTGTGAACGGACAAACAGACACTCCTGCTCAGCAGCAGGCCCTTCTTTCAACAAAAACGGCTATTGAGACTTTGACGCAAACTCTATTAAATAAACACAATTTCCCCCTATCCCCTAATTGGAACATAAACGAATTAACAGCCAAGGTTATTGAAGAAGAAAATCTCAATAACCTTCATTTCTTAATCGAGACAGTGCAAGATCTTGCTACTTATGGCGCGACGAGTGAATTCTTCATTAGCACCATCCGCCTTTTAGAACAAGGTGGGGCTTGGTAGGTTAGTTGGTTAGTGAAATATGGTTTGTTTTGGGAAGGTAAACTTGGGCAGCAAGCTATCCCTTCCCGGAAGCAAAAGTAGTTGAAGCCAAAGGCGACAACGAGGCCCCCCAAGCCCAAGGCAAGGGGGGGAAAGAAGAGTGGGTATGGGGGCTTCTTTCGCTTGACTGACTATCCTTGTTTCTTATCATTCCTTGTTCCTTTTCTGAACAAATCGAAGAACCTAATGGATCGAACTAATACTACGGAACGCCATGCCAAATAAAATCTGGTTAAACCAGTCATTGAGTGATTTGCCGAGGAAAGAAGAAGAAAAAAATGAACGAATAATATTTTGGAATGGGTTTTACAATCATTTATTGCAAAATACTAACATAAGTGAACAGAAGGGTAAAACAATAAATATTCAGTATAAGTAATTCCTTTTCGAAATTTTGCATAATGCAAAAGCTAGATTACCATTAAGCGAAAAAGAATTAGTTGATATCCAAAGTGGTATTGAGGACCTTACTATGTCGTTCGATGAGGAATCTATGTTTAAGTCAGTACCCAACATAATAAGAACCTTAATCAAAGAACATAAGGAAAGTGCTAAGGATTATCTTAGGGGAAGGGTACCCGAAAGAAATGATATGGAATTGCTTTCAGAGTTCGGTCAATATACGATTGAGGCTTTAATAGTTCATGTACTAGGTATGGTTTTTAACACACTTGAATATAACTCAATAATTCGTGTTGCAACTTTGGTAGAACAACTAGAGTATAGTGTCCGGATACAAGCTACATTATTGAGATGCCGCAGGTGTAAAACGCCGTTTTCTACGGCGGCGGATGATGTTTTCCAAGCGAGGGTGACTGGTGATGCGAGGAAAAGATCTAAATTGGAGATGATGTATCCCTTCGGATCCGGCTTAGTTCAATTCATGGAGGAAAGGGAATTGATCACTTTAATCTGTGATTCGGGCGGGGAAGTTAAAGTGAAGAAGAAGAAAGGATCATATTTTCTTCCAAGCCATCTCTACGCAGCCTGCAACTTTGATATATCATTACTACCGATCAAGCTCAACCTGCCTATGATATGCCAACCTCTAGATTGGGTGAGCGCCTGCCCGCCGGGTCAAAAACCGTCAACCCTGTCTGATCTAAAAGGGGGTTACTTAAGTAAGCCAACAGGGGAAATATATGATCGTTACCGCCTGTTAAGTACCGGTAACATTCAACATTTTTATATTGATATTGGAAGAGCGGATCATGATCACAAAAAACTGTGTGATGTAATGAACAAGCTGCAGCGTCAGGCCTTCCGAATCAACAGTGATTGGTTGAAATTTATTCTCGATCATGAGAACTTATTTGTTGAATATGGTTATCTCATGCCAAGATTTCTGGCCTCTCTGAATATAAAAGATGTATCCAGCTTACTTAGAAAGTTTCACACTGAGGATAAGGTTATTAACCAATTATGTAGCTTTAGCGAATTGTTACATACTTTATGTAAAAACATACAGCGTTCTCGTTATGAGAACTTGATTATCAAGCTAGCTATAGCCTACGAAGGTTTCCATTTTTATTTGCCGGCATTTCTCGACTTCCGAGGTCGAATCTACCGTTGTGGGGTCTTGCATTTCCACGAGCGTGATCTAGCAAGAAGCCTGATCGTCTTTGCGGATCGCGAACCCACGGGCGCGATTAACATTAACGCATTACTCGCAGCAGTAGCCTTCCATTACAAGTCTTTCGTCTCTCTCGGGGAGGCGTTAGAGTGGGTTGATAACAACTTATCGCGGATCGGTGAAAATCCAATCGCGTACGCTCGGGAGGCTAAACGCCCCTTTCAGTTCATCGCCAATATACTAGGAATCGCCCAAAACAAATTGAACGTTCTTGCGAACACCCCTATTACCTTACCCAAGACGCCTCAGCGAGTGCATATCAGATCATGAGTTACTTTTTGTTGGATGAAACCATGGCTAAGAGAACTAATCTCATCCCATCCCCGGATGGTCAAATCCAAGATGTTTATTCTTTCATCCTCGAAGAGCTCAAGGAGTTCATGAAAGCGGAACTGGAGGGTAATCAACATCTATCAACGGTAGTTTGCGATAACCTCACTCGTAAAATAGTCAAAGGTATCTTTATGCCTATTATCTATGGGAAAACTTTAATGAGCACGGCCTACGATCTAAAAGATCATCTCTCTCACTTCATCACTCATACGGAATGCTTCGAAGTTGCCGCTGTCTGCTTTAAGTTCTGGAGGTCGAAATATAAGGGCATGGAATGCCTGATCCGGTTGATCCGCCATATACATATAGGCTGGGTCGCGTCTGCTAGGGATTGCCCTGTTTTCTATAAAGTGCCTTACTTTACCACGGTACAGGATTATATGGTAATGGAGGCCATAAATATATGGGTTCGTGATAAACTTCATAAGAAGAGGCGCCGGATAACTCTCAGAGTTTCTTCTTCTAAGAGAGATCGTAGGAAGACTGAAATCTCTACCTTCGTAAACTTCATCCATCAGAGGGATGCCCAGATTGCAATGAATGTAGTAGATGTGATGCTTGGTATGGGTGCGCCTATATACACAGTACACGACAACTTTATAACTACATCTCAATACTGCATAAAAATACCAAAGTATTATAGCAGCGTCTTTCGTAAGATGGGCCCTCCACTTTCAATCATCAACGAGTTCATCTATATGAATGTTATTAAACCTATTGTAAAAAGGGAGTCAGATGGACCAACTGAGGGTTGCTTTGCCAGTAAGGTAATCCCAACAGAGCCGCTTAATTATTACTTAAAGGCTAATGTACCTGAGAACATAAGCAAGAAGATGAAGGCAACTTGGGGAGAAAGGATCACGGGATTAGTGACCTCTTACGAGGACTATACTCGTTATGTAAGCGGTAATTATCGATCCCCTAACCCTAGGGAATGTTGGGAAGCTCATGAGCAAAAGTGGGCAAAATTCCAGTTACAGCTAAGAGGAGGGGATGAAATCCCATATTTCTGCGTTCACTATTAAGTATGAAGAATATGATTATGAAACATAAGATGATGGCATACACCACTGACAGCGTTACTACTATAGAGTATTTATTCAATCGCTTGTATCAAAAGATTGAACAAACAACACACCTAGATCCGCATCCTGGGTTAATCATTGCTACACATCACTTCTCCGAGCCTTACCCTCTTGTTAACGAGGTTGACCTACTCTGTCTTGCGACCATGGATCTCTTAATCCAGTTTGCTTACCCATCCTTATCTGGTTACGGTAAGTTTACAATTTCCTTTACCATGATCGATTCTTACAAGGGTGAGTTCACATTTACGCTAGCACCAGCTATCCCTTTGACTGATCAAGATGGTAATTTAATGCCGAAGAGAGCGGTCTTTGCTCATATATTTCGATGTATTATGATATATGCAGAAATCTACGACGGAGATTCTATAGTTCGACTCATGATCCGGGTCTATATGGACGGCAAAAAGATGACTGGTAGGCCGGCAGTACGTAATTCGTGCAATCCGTCGAGTAGTTAATGTCGTATTTTAGTCTAAGCGAGTGAATGGCTTTCCTGGTCTATTTCCATTGGGCTATGGTAAGCATTCCCTCTTCCGTTAGTTGTCGAAATGTTTTATGTAAGTGAAAGCGTGGTTACGGGTTTCCTTTTCTAGTCCCAGCGAATCGTACATTTCTTTTTCTTTCTTTGAGACTCGGGGACAGGGAGAAAATGTGTGATTTGCCAATGTCAAAGCTCTTTCTTCTTTGTTTTCGAATCCAGACTAAGGTCCGATCAAGGTTATCTTCTTCCTTGTCTAGGATCATTTCCTTAGCCCCTTTAGTGAGTTACCTTAACCTTGCATTAGTCTTCGAAGTGTTGTAAGGTGCATTTGCTTGAGTGCTCCCATGCTTGGCTTGCTTCCCGTCGATTCCCTCTTAGTCCAGTAGATCGAGTTCATGTGCTTGGAGGTCTATCTCCATCCCCCGATAGTTGTATTGTGGTAAGGTTTGATTTTCTTCTTGCTTTATTTGAAAAAACTTCTCTTTCTGCTTTCAATGCTTTTTTGCTTGCTGCTTGTTAACAGCTTTTCCGTCGAAGGGAATCATTTTTCCTCAGTTGATGTCTTCGATCGTTTAACCTTACTTCCCCTCTATCCCGCTAGCCAGCTTACTTCTTCCGTCCATTACTACCGTACTATCCCATATTTCGTAAAAGCGGAGGCTTCAGTTCTATCCCCATTGCCAACTTTCTTAGTCGTAGAAGGGGCTATTGCCTTTTCTTTACTAGTTTCTAAAATCTCTTAGTCCGGCTATTACATATATCCCGTAGTCCATATGTATGATGCTGGCCCTTTCGTCCTAGCTTTGAATTCCGTAAGCATTCCAAACTCTACCATTGTTGGAAGGAAGGCTTATTGCTTTTTTGTTGTTGCAAGGGAATTGCTTTTCGGTTGTTTTATAGTTAATAGCCCCCGGGGGTTTCTCTTCTAGCGTCTCCCGTAGCGGAGAAGCATTTCCTTTGCTTCGAATCAATCCTATCATCAGTAGGGGTCTAATGCCAGTCTTCGAGGCAAATGAATCAATCGTATCAACCTTTCCAGCACTAATTCCTTCACTTGATCGGTCTCATATGTGACCTTAAAAGAGCTGGTTCACTCCGCTGTTCTCAAGGCATTGAAGAGTAAGCCTACCTTCGGTTATGGGATATACCGAACCAGTCCAACTGGGCAATTCCTCGTCACTCTTTTATTCATTATTCCTGGAACTCAGACTCCTGAAAGCACCTACGGTCGAGTTTTCCAGGTCTAATGCACTAAAGGAACTGTCTGCTGCGTTGCCAAGGACGGCGCCCTGTAGGGAGAATCAATCTTCTTTTTAGCATAGCAGGTGTTAGGACTCTTCTTCCTTAGCCGAAGGGAAGCACTAAGACAGAGTCTGCAGCTGGTAGAGGAGGACGGCGCCCTAGCGAAAGTCGAATTATCTTATTGGTAGTACGTGTTAGCTCTCTTGTTCTTAGACCGGAGGAGGAGGTAAGACAGGGGCAGTAGTAGTACGCGTGCGAGTAATAGTAGTTTTATAGTTTCGAATGTTGATTGTAGCTTTAGTCTAAGCCAAATCTTAGTGTTGGAAGTAGTGTCGATCCCCATCGGTAGTTGGCGAATCTACAGTGTGTATAGGTACTAGTGGAGTAGTCTCTCCTATTGAGAGAATATAGACTGGACTTTTTTCTTATTTCTTAAGGCAAGTAGCTGGTAACACATAGTAATAGGCACCATTCCTCCCTCCCGTAAGCTTTTTTATACTAAACATTCCTCTTAGTCTCAGTTTTGACTCTTCTTCCTTTCCATGAGTCTTAAGTAAGAAAAGAACCATTAGTTGGTCGCTGGTCTTATGGTAATGGTGACTATCTGCTTCGTTTCCAATGCGTAGTAGTTCTCAAGTGTAGGAGGTGCTTTTAGCTTTGGAAAGAGTACGCGTGCCCGTATAGGTGGCGTGCCAGTATAGTTGTCTTTCTGGTAATAGTTTTAGTTGCAGTTATGCTCCGTGGTGACAAAATGGTTTTCCTTTGAGTTGATGGTATGGGTGCAGGTATGGGTATTGGAAGTGTTAATAGTTTGGTGATTGTATTGCTAGATCTATTCTTCCTATACCTAATTCTCTAGTCATAGATGTATTGTTGCGAATGCGCCTCAGTCTCCAGTGTTTTAGGAAGTGAGCGAAGTTCCCAATGTGAGAGGAATAATGGCTTTCGCCCTAAGGCTTCATGAGAGCCTGAAAACTGGGGTTTGGTTCATGACTTATTTTTTTCTTTTTCCTTTCGGGCCGGATCGGATAAAGAAAGGAGCTAAAGAATGAAATATTCATAAAAGTAGTCCTTACATCCCTCCGCAAGCATAAGTAGAGTCTCTGACTTCAATAGCCAGTCTTGTACTAATAGATTGCACAGTGCCCAGTCCTCTAAGATCTATTGACTGAGTAGTCTATAACTTCCGTATTCTCCTTCCTTGACTTCCCTTCCATTCAGCTCTCTAACTAAAGGAATTAATATCCTTATAGTCCTTAAGCAGAGGAAAAAGGCATAGCTTCATTGAATCCTGTGGGACTACGATTTCCTCCTTCACTAGTATAGTACTGCTACTCTATTGGAATTTGATTAATAGGCCCTATCCCTAGTTCAAGGACTAAGTGATTTACATATCTACCTTTCTACCTTTAGCACCTAAGCGAGTGCTAATGCTAATACCAACCTTTTTGAAACTAAGTGTAGGCTCTCCAACCTTTAAGAACGTCGTGATTAAGATAGCTGCCTTTTGAAAGTCAGTCTTTTGGTACTACCTGCCTTTATCAACTAAGTTTATATAGGACCGCCCTTTCTAAGCCCGCTTCTGCAGAACTCTTGGGACTAATATTCCGTACCTAGTACAGTAAATCAGAGGATTAGACTATGTATGGATGTAGCTTACCCGAGATAGGTAGAGGAAGAGGAGGCAAGAACTTGCTCGGCATGTGACTTCTACGGCAATCCCATGTCTTCAGGCAAGGTAGCGTTAGCTATCCTAGGTTGTGAATTGAAGCTTTTTCTTCGCCGGGTATGAACTCGATTGTTGGTCGGATCTTGCTGGGTATTCCCACTTTGCTTGGATGGCGCCTTTCGCCTTTGATTAGGACTTTTCCGCATTTCATCTCAAAGAGGATCTAAGCTAAACAGTGCTTTTCTCTTCCTAAACCCAAAGAGTAAGAGTAAAGCATTCCAATTTCAGGGCGACGCTTAGGCCCCTTCCTAATCTAATGCCATGCCCAACCAATGCCGAATCCAAGACCTCTTGCCGATTCCCAGACCTGGTTCACGCTTGAAAGCCAGAGCCCCACTGACCGCTACTAATAAGATAAGAGCTGCCGAACCACTACCAGCCTCCAACAGATGGGGGTTCAATAGCAGCTGATTCTGTAACAGCTTGTTCTTATCAACCTCCCCCAGGGAAGTAAGTAAGTAAGGTAGCAGGAACAGATCTACTAGGCCTTGAGTCGGGTTTGAACTCCTCTCCTCTCACTACTCTCTTTGGTTTTGCCTTTAAGAGGCCTGTAGAGGGATAATTTCCACTGCAAACTATCCTCGGTCTCTACGATTGCTTGACTTAAACAAGTGACTTCACTCTCTTTTCTTTCATCTGTGAGATAATGTCTCTAATTCACTCTCGGGTCTAACTCTCTTTCTTTCGGGAAGGGCGTAGGCACTTTTCGGATAGTTGGTTTAGGTCAGAGAAAAAAGATTTCATTCCGTTCCATTTCCGCTAGCTCTAAAGGTAAGTGCGGTTGATTGAAAAACGAGTCGGCTTTTGAGAGACAAGTCCAGTTTTTAAGTCTCCTTCGGACCCTTGCTTTTTCTCTCGTTAGGCACACGGGAGGCCAGGCGTACGATATACCTTCTTTCTTTCGGGCTGGGTGGCTAAGAAAGACAACTATTTCATTCTGAGCCTTCCACTTCCGCCCTCACTTCAGTGGCTTCGACTTTCTATCCCTCTCGGTCAAGCTACTTTGTTCCTCAAATCTGTCTAGGGGAAACCGTGAGTTAAGCGCCTTTCATGGGTCCCGTCATGAGGGATGTTGACCTAGCGTTAAGCGTACCTAGAACGGCCTTCCAGAAGAAAAGAAGAGGGATCCCGTCGCTTCTGCTTTTGAAATGGTGGGTATCTAACCCTCCTGAACCCGTGGAAGCACCACCAGAGGAACCAAAACTAAACCCTCGTCTTCTGTTGCCACTAGTTCCTTGAAGAAGTACGCTGCTGCTTCGTAACCAAAACCCTCAGCTTTAGTAGATCTCTCAGAAGTGGCTTTTGAACCAGTGGAAGCACCTCCAGAGGAACCCGATCCCTCAGCGAAGGAAGGTATAATTGATCTCTTTACTGTAGATCGACGAAGAAAGTGCCCACAACTAATTGACTATACAAAAGTCTTTGAAATCTCTATCGTCTAGCAGTGCCCGCGTCGAGGTTTCAAAAGGTCACTATGCAAGTAAGCCACCGCCAAAAGGGCCTTACATGGCCGGGTCAACTGACGACTTCTCTTATCTTTCAAACGATGTCGGTAATGTTTCAATTGCCCTTGCTAATGGTGAAACTCTTCCTTGAATAGGAAGAGGAACAGTCTCACTTCCTTCTGGTTTTCTTTCCAAGGTTTTCCATGTGCCTGGGTTAGATAAAAACCTTCTTTCCTTCCTTGCCAACTGTCCTTTAGAAAGGGGATTCCCCTGATTCGACTGAGATCGAGATCTCTTCTTTCTGCGAATGTGCCTGCGTCTTTTTATTTCCTTTTTGATAGAAATGTCGCTTCGTTCCGAACAATCGGCTTCGGGGATAAACGGGATCTCTTGGTTAGGCGTCTGCCGATACAGATGGAAATTCGGGATCTGAGGGACCGGCTGAATTGCATTCGACACGGTATAGAGATTTTGGTTTTAGACCAAGGTATGAGTTTGTATACTCGTCATGAGTAAGCCAGAAAGAATAGGCCAAAAAGCCGTATTGCCCGCGCCTTTAGCCAGGAGAGGGTTTTCTAAGATTCTAAAGGATTGTCTCTATTGAACCTAGCCTTAGTAAATATCGTATGATAAAGAAATGGATCTCTGAACTAGAAAGCATAAACCAAAGGCAAGAGTGAAATCTAAAAAGTTTATCAAACCCCGTAGGGATAGGGGGTGGTGAGATAGAGCAGGAAACGGTTACCAGTTCCGTTAGCCGTGTAGTTAGCAAGCGGTACTCGGGGAACAGGCTTAGTCAGAGATTCAAAGAGTTGGGTTAGCGATCCTCCTTAACTGAGTCGGGAAAGGGATAGATAAACTGAGTCGGGGTCATAGTACTCTCAGAACCGAGCCGGTTTAGTTACACCCCACCTTTATCCTTAGTCTTTTAGCTGATTGAAATAGTTTCAAAGATAGACGTGTCACACAAATAAGGAAATAAAGTGAGTGAAGGAGTTACTCTCGGGGATAGGCACGACTGAACAGACTCAAATGCATAAGTATACTTGTATCGAGGAGTTCCTATTGAAAGACAATAAGCCGTCAACAGTGCCGTCTAGCGCCTTTTAGGCTTAGAAAGTCCCTCGTCCTAGAGCTGATAGAAGTACAATAAGAGTATTTGGACTTAGTCAATTCGCCGATTCGGGTTTTTAATGGACGTGTCACGCCTTGAACGCATGAAGAAAGCTGTCAAGCATTGAATGAAGGAAGGTTTGAAGGAGGCAGGCAGGCTCGGGCAAGGTTGGATCAATCGGGCAAGGACAAGTGAAGGAAGCAAAGCCATAGCACGAGAGAGAAGCCGTTTTGTTTTCTTTCGAGGGAGCGCTCAAGCCGAGACTCTTATATATCAATAGAGAGAGCAGATTCAGAAAGAAAGCGAGTCATTAGTTTTATAGTCTGTAATCTTGTAAAAGAGGGTTTCACCTCAACTAGGCTACGGGTTGTTATTCTGGTAGACATAACCCGAACGCCGCGCAACCCAGATCACTCTAGACTTTTTACACTTGCTCAATTTCTAAAGCGAATTCGGAATGGGAGCAAAGCCTGACGAACCAATCTCGATAGTAAGCATTGGGCGGGCTTAGAAGGTTTCCCCAAATCCCACGTATGAAGCGGAAGCACCCGGTTTACGAATCAATCAAACGAAACGAAACATAGACCCTTTCCCCTGAGCTAGTTTTAGCTCTAGCTAACCGCCCTGATAGCTTACAATCTAGTACAGGTTCTAGGTTGAAAGAATCAATGGTATGCCTATGCCTGCTCAGGTTCAATGTGACTCTAAGGCACTTGTTGATGCGCTACTACTATCAGTTCGACTTTAGCAGTTAGGATTTTTTTGACTTAGCCGTGCCTGCCTGACCTCCGTTAGGGAATAAATTGAATAAGATAGGACCCTTTCTCACTCATTCTCCTCACTTGGCTTCTGTTACCACCTAAATGACTACTCAAAACAACACACTTTCTTGGTTGAGCTGATGGAGACTATTCAAGAATCCTAGCTTATCCCTCGGATCTTACTCATAAATAAAGCGCCAGTACATAACTTAAAGTGCGGAATCCCCTCGCAGGGATTGGAAATTGCGGAATATCAGGATTTAGGCTCTTGCAAAGAAGGCAATTCATTCGTACAAGGATATTGAAACCTCAAACCCTCTCTGTCAACAACATCGAAAAGATTAGGACGAAGGAGCTCTAGCTCTCCTGATAGTAGCTCTTCCGCTAGCAGTTGCTCTTCTGCTTTTGAAGAATGAATCTTCCGGAAACTCTCCCAGTCGATAGTTGGTTCTGAGGTAGATAGGCATCACTTTCTCGATTTCAGTATTACGAATATCTCCAGCCCTTGTTGTCTTGAAATACTTCCTCTCTTCTGGCCCTTGGCTTGTTAGCGAATAAGGTTCGAGCTGTAATCTAAGAAGTCTCCCGTAACTGGTCAATCCGTCCACGATCACTTCTTTCTGTTCTATTCCCGTCTTTCTGTCTTAAATAGATCGATTCGTAACTATCTCAATTGGTCTCGGTATCGGTCCTTTCCCTCATTACGATTTCTTTCTTTTATAATAGTTCTCTTCCCGCATGTCCTTGCCTTTCGCACTATTCTATTACTGTACTTCTGAGTAAGGAATTCTTAACTCTATTATTGGCGCAATAGGGCAATTCTCGTTAAACGATTGAAGTCATTTCAGTAAAAAAGATATTCCTCTTCTGTCTCCATCGCTTCTGTAAATATGTCTTCCTACCATCCGTTTCGACTCGTTCGTTACCTCGCGATGAGCTTTCCTGCTCGAGAACTCCATTTGACTTGGCAGGTTGACTACTGCTGCAGGCGAGCTACTTTATAAGTGGACTACTACTAAAGGTATTCGGACTTCTTTCATCAGTTGAATATGGTCTTCAAAATTAGATAATCGAAATCCAATAGTAGGAGGCTCGAGTCTGGAACTCAGAGGTTGGAGCAGGTATTCGCCAGGTATTAGCTCTTACTCTTAGTTTTCTTGTTGAGTCTTTCCCGTATCCATTGATCAAGTTCGAATCGAAGGTAAACAAATCCACTCCATTTTCTCATTATACAGTTTCGTCGTCCTAAACATTTAATCTCCATTGGCGGGTATTGCACACCGCCCATCTCTATAGGGCTTTTTTGGGCACAGGGCAGCAAAAGAAGCGGCTCAGCCGGCGCAGCTCTAGCGTCTTCAAGCAGCGAGAAGGAAGAAAAGAATGGCGTAACTCTACCAAGACGGATGTGGCACAGCGTGGCACGCACAAAGACAAGGCTCGCGCGACAGGGTGCTATCGAATAGCCCTATTGCATGGATAGGAAGGCGCTTCTTCGATTAGGTGTCTCGTGGCAGGGGCTGTGCACAATCAAAGAGGGGCGGCTACTTTCCAGCTTGCTGCTTTCACTATGACCTTCCCCACCGCCCTTAGCGGACAAGCATAGCACCTGGCATCGACTCATCCCGTCTCGATTACTAGTGAGACGAAATTGCATCATATCTCATATACATTATAGAGCTTGTGAGACCTCTCGTAGAAAATTCCCGAGACCATTGATTAGAATGTTCCTGAGGCGGGCAGACAAGGTTAGCTTCGCTTTCATTGACTAATTCCATTTGGACTAGCCTAGTGGCACAATAAAAAGCGGATTTGCCTCAACAAGTCGTGTAGGAATCCGGGGAAATCTTTCCTAAAATGCGGTTTGTCTCTCCACCACTTGATGTGGGGTTATCATAACATATCAGCATAATAAAAAGAATCCGCTATTGGGTAGGCACTCCTAGCAGCAAGATAGGTTGTCTTTGCTCCGCTCCTGGGTCATACCCTAAAGAAGGGTGCCCCGACAATATCAATATGGAGTACCAAAACTGGGATGACCAATCGATGGATAGGTGGGAATATTTCACTCTTTTTTGACTATGGTAGCGCCCATTTCCTTTGAGGATCGAGACGACGTGACAGACTATTGACAACATTAATCATAGGCATTGACTTTGAAGTATGGAGGGCCTCCTTCCTTGTGGTACGGTACTCCACCTTGCGGGGTTATATCCCATACGAAGAAGACCAAAATCTATACCTGGGTCGGGCACCCCCTAAATAGATTGAATCTTGATGAGTCGAAATTGCGTTTTTTGGCCGGGTCGAGACAGCTTTCCCGGGGACTGCCAGTGAAACACTTAGTTTTGATGCTTTAAAGAATGCCTCTGGAAACAGCCCAACTAGTTTACCTGCTCGCCTACTACGGTTAAGGTTTCTGTCGAAAGGCAAACAATGTGGGTAGTACGATTATTCCTCTTTATGTTAGGCTGGCCTATAGCCCTTTTTAAGGTCTTTTTAACTACTAGGTATCTTCCTCGTCTCTGGTTCAAATAATTGATCATGAATAGTATGACACTGACTCAGATGCTGATCCGGGAGAATTATCCTCTGAAAGCACCTCCTGCAGGACCGTGTCCCATCCTTTAATTAATGAGCCTCTTTTTAGTTCCTATTTCACCTTCAGAAAGAATATCGGGACTTGGCTGAGGCATGCCTCTGAGTTTCTACTTTGAATGATGGAAATTTGCTATTCTCAAAGATAGACTTTCACCCGGTCCCTACTTTCTAAGAAGAGCTGTCCTCAGCTCGACTACTCTTCGTCAGAGGCCCTGTCTCGGCTGTTGCCTCTTATTGACTGTGTGCCATTACTTACCTCAGCTGTCCAGCCGGACTGTTTGTCCTGCCCACTGACGCTCTGCCTCTAATGCTACTCGTCTTGCTGCTCTACTTGAAGGCTCTCACCTTGGACGTGCTGGTTCGGCGAAGTCGATTTCCAAAACAAGATTCGAAATTCGAAGAAGAAGAAGAAGGCCTGGCTTTCGCTACCTCTGTTACCGCTAGAAGTAAGGTACGTCCATTATGAATCCGAGTACTAGGCCGATACGGCATGCCTTGGTTGTGGAATGATGTGTGCTGTTGGAAGTGCAATTCAGGATGTTGCAAAATGTAACAACAAAAGGTGTTCAGTTCACACTGGCATCTGTCTTGAAAAAGTCTAGATCGGATTTCTATCCAGCAGGAGGAAGCTCTCTATTTCGATCAAAAACCCATCCCATGCTTGGTCAGTCTACCCGATAGGAAAAGCTATCCTTCGTTCTTTTACGTCGATTGGCTTAACCCGATTCTCTTTCTATTGGAAATGGAATTGAAGTGAAGGCCCAAGACTTCCACTTCTTCTCTATCTTCCTTAAATTACAATTGAATCCTGATTTGTGGTTGGCGAAAAGAGAAAGGCAGACAATTCTGCAAAAGGAAAAAAGCAGGATATTCCAGGAGGGCTTATTCGGTATAGGCTTACTTAGCCTATTGAGGGCTGATTTCTCTATTAATGCTTGGGACAGAACTGATGTATGAGCGACCCTATTTCAAAAGGACGAAGCAACTTCATTTTATTTTCATTTCATTTCCATTGCCTTTTCCGGTGGATTGCTGAACTAGTGGGGACGGTCCCTCCCCTACACGTAAGACTGAAGAACTCAACTTGGTCTAAGCTAAGCAAGCTGCTAGTCTATCCATAGCCTACCAAATCTCATGATGGTTAAGAGAAGTAGGTTCTTTGGCTCTCTTCTTTTTGAATTATTGATTGGATCAAAGAGGGGTAGCTACACTATAGGAATGATTCAAAGGTAGGAAGAGTTTAGGCTGTTAGCGTGATGAAGAGGAATGCGGCTAATCCCTCCACGGTACTCTGCTCTGCTGAACATGGTAAAAGGGCTTCATTCAGTCAACGAGAGGTTTCGAAGTAACTCGACTGTATGACCTTTCGGCCACGACCTAGAGGGGTGAAGAGGTGCTGTTGAGCCCGACCATCCATTACATCATATACAATATATCTTACTGCTTTAGCAGCTTTCTTTCTTGCAATCGAGCAGCCTTTCTGACTTCCGGCACACTTGCTATACTTCCAAAAGCGGGGGTTTTTTTGCCTCAAGTCTCAGTCTTCTTCAATGGCAGGAATGGCTGGATTGAAGAGCACACAGCTAGTCGACTGTAAGGAATTGAGTGAGCCGAGCATAGCGAGGAGGAGATAGATTTAAACATTTTAACAGTCGGGCTGGGTTAAGAACCATCAATTGCACTTGCTGCGAGTCAGCCCTATTTGATAAAAGGAAAGACTTACTAAATCTCCAACGGCCACACTAGATACTGGTTTTCATAGACAGAGCTACTCCAAGCCCAATACCAAATATGAATCATATTTGATGAACCATGAAGTTGTTTCTTTCTACTCAGTACCATCTTGCCTACCTCTAGATTCTAGAAGTAGTGAGACCGTAACACATTACCTCGTAGATTAGATTGATTGAGGATACTTTCTCATGTCACATATACCGTTTGCATGTAATGACTGATACAATTGAAATAAGATCCCAAATCAACGCTTTCTTTGTCATGGGTTCTCTTCAAAAACTCCCATTCTTGTTGCTAGTTCGGTTCTATTCATCTTTCCGGGTCACTACGTTCTCATAAGCTTCGGGTCTGTCTGTTAGTGGTGATTGGTCATTAAGGTTCCTTTTGGCTTGCTTTTCCTGCTATCCCGCTACGCTTTCTTGTCTCTTTCCCGCAAACTGATTGACCGAGTTTGAAAGAAGGACTATCGCAGGAATTCCCTCCAGGTTGTCTTATCGGGGTTACTCTGCCAAGATTCCAGAATGCCCCTCGGGTTTCTAGCTATTATTAGTACGAGCTCTGCCCCGTCTGGTTTAAATATCCTATTCCTCGAGAAAGAGAAGATCAAGCAGAGGGGCAAAGAATCTGTCTCTTGATGATCGTCAGACATTTCATGCCACATATGGGAACCTTACTTGGCTCCTCCGGGTCAAGGTGCATTGCCCCTTAATTGAAGCCTTGATAAGTGCTTCGGACAGGGATGCGGTTTGCTTCCGTTTTGGTAGCTTTGAACTGGTTCCCACCCTGGAGGAGTTTTCTCGTCTTCTGGGCCTTTCTCATGATACTGACATGCTCGTGCTTCCTTTTGGCCGCGGAGGAAAGAGGGGCTTGAGTGATGTGCTTGGAATTCGCCGTTCTCCGCTTTAATTCTCCTCAGGAAATGACGATACCACTGTGAAATGTTCGTTGGACTTCTTACTTAGGCACTTTGCCTCTGATTCCTGTCCTACAGCGTACCAAGAAGATTTTGTTGACGGGAAACTTTGGGCTCGTCATCGATTACAAGCTCTTGCCCTTGCCATTTACGGGACTGTCGTCTTTCCTGGAGAGCCTGGCTTGATAGACGGCCACATCAGTACTATAATTGAGCAGATGGGTACCGGCTGTTCTGTAGTGCCCATGATTCTTGGGGAAGTGATCCGCTCTCTTTCTTACTGTTTTTCTCATGGACACGGGACCTTTCTCGGGTGTGCTGCTTTGCTTAAGTTAGTTAAGGTGTGAAGGTTGTTTCTGCTGCGTGAAATATCGTGGTAGAAGCTTTTTGTTTAGTTGATTCGGAAGCGGAGTCAGAGTAAATAAACGACAATCTCGCTTCGAAACCGCTCTGACGTTCTTTTCTTTGCCAAGCGGCTTTAAAAAAGGCCTCGTATAAGGGGTAAAGTGAAGAAGGAGTCGGAGCTAACCATAGCGAGATGAATGTCCGATCCACTTCTATATGCAAGTAGAACTTGGGTGCTCCCTTTGCTTGCTGACCCGAAATTGACCAATACGAACTCGGGCTCGGGTTAGTCCCGGCTGTGTTGCTTGATGAAAGAAGCTGATCTGGGTGGTTCAGCTGGACTCGTTGTACCAGTTTATTCCGTATATTGTATCCTTATCTTCCTTATTCGGATGAAGGTGAGTGGCAAAGTCTGGTTCAACTAAGGAGTAGGTCGTCCTATCTGATGGAATGCTCCAATTCTTTTGTTCTTACTTGGGCTGCAGGAAGTCTCTCTCATGCCGTGCTATTGCTCCTGATGCGGTAGTGGACCTGCTTTGTCCTTAAAGATAAATGAAGGGCTTCAGTTTATGGTTGGGATCAATTACCGTTGGAGGTGACTCTAGTGACGGATTGATCTGTACGCTCAATCGCTGCTAAGGGCTCGCTGTATTCTTCAAGTTGTCAAAGTGGGTTGCCCTATTGAGCTAGTTTGTTCAGGGGGATAAGGGGCATCTTTCGCTTTACTTTTGTGTTGCGAGTGCATGCGTCCACCACGGTCAGGGCTTTCACCGGTACCTTGTACGTAGTTAAGGTGAAGCTTTGTTTGGTGTTGATTCTAGACTGGAAATAACCCTATGACTGACCTAGCTAAAAAGCTTTTGATGTTGATTCGGGACGGAATCCGCGGGAGAAAAGGGATCCTTTGGTTTAGGAGAAACTTTATATGTTAGTTCGGAATAAACTGGAAATGCTGCTGAGGGAAATACTGCTTCGAGAGAGGGCGGTACGGAAAGAATTGAGTGATTCACCTAACACTTCAAAGCCTTACGGTTGGGCTTCTTTAGAGGGAAGCAAGCGCGCCAAGCTAAGAACAATTCAATACCCGTCCACTTTTTCATCTACTTTTTGAAAAAAGGAAGTTTCAGCTTGGCAGCCAGTTTAGACACCAACTTCGGATCGGTAACAAGCAAAGTCAACCCCGAATTGTAACCTGGACAGACTACATGATGGAGAATCACTCCCCGCCTAAGCCCATATAGCCTCGGCCTGTCCAAATGATGTTCAGCGGTCTCTACCCAAGTAGCTGTGGCCCATGATCCAAAGGACCCGCAACCAGTCAATCATGCTATCCTTACCTTTCAACCAACCCCTTCGATTCCGCTTCTGCAGCAGTATATAATCTCGGTCCCTTACCTTGATGCCTACAGCTCAATTAGTTTTCCAGTGATGGCAAGAATCCGCGAAATACTGCTTTTTTTCTTCTTCTTGTGTTGTTTCTGAATGGCATCATAGCTACACGAGAAAAAGCGATGCTGCCCACTCTGCCGCAAAAGGGGGCCGCTTTCTTCCCCCCAAAAATGCCAGTTCCACCATCAGGGCCCAGCAAGCGGGGGAATTCTGTTCCGAGGCTGCGTTTCATTCCAGCAGCAACATTATATGGTTCAAAACGCCTTGTTCCATCCGGCGCGCCTCCATCACTAGTATAGTGGAGGTGTTATTTGTATTGCAATAATGAATAAATGTACGAAAATAATGAGCAGACCAGCCCACTTTTATTTTATATGTGGGTTCATTTCATAATGTATTTTTGTTTTGACTAAAGAAGCGCGCTCCTGTTAGTGTAACGTAGGTGTCTTTCTCGGTTTTTGGATGGGATAAATGCCTATATCGTTCTTTATAATTGTCTTTCTCGTACTGTGTAAACGAACTTCAAGTCTTAATTGTGTACTCAAGATATTGTGTTTGGAGAGGTGGATAGATAGGACTACTAGTTGCTCGATCAGGACCCTAGCTTTATTGCAAGCCAAAAACTAGAATGTGTCTTATCATTTGAATTTATCATACCTATCTCTTTGATCATGGGCTATCAAGATACACTCATACCCACCTAAGAAAGGTGGGATTCTATCTCCCACCAGACTGCCTATCCAGATTACCATACTCACTAAGAAACTTGATTGCTTCCTATCCATTGATTGCTTGTTCTTTTTCTACATTTGCTTCCTCCATCTTCATTGCACTCAATGAACAATCAGATGCGGGATTACCTGTTGGTTGCGGTGTGCTTGTCTTGGTTGATTTCGCATATCTCTTTCTTGTTCTTGGGCAAGCTGCTCTTGCTCACGAATCTGCTGTTCTAGCTCAAGGCTTAAGCCGAGAACGACCAGGCTATCTCCGAGAAAATAGGAGTAACGAACGGGAGAAGAATAAGGCAGGCTGTCGTTCGACTAGTTTGTAGTTTGAACGTGGGCTATTTACTATTTAGAAATGTCCACTGGTCTTGACTCTTACACAACACAAGGAATAGGAAGAGAATGCAAGCTTAAGGGAGAAGACAGAAGCAACTGAATATAATAAGATGGCATCGAATCAGACACGAAATTAGTGCCACTTTCCCCAACAATAGCAGTAGCAATAGGGTAAGGTAAGGCACTGGGATGTGGGGCCTCTTTCTTTGGTGGCACCGACGAGGTTGAATCAGAAGAGGACAAGGCAAATCATTCAACTAAAACAAGAGCAATTGATAAGAGGGAATTTCGCCTATCCAGAGCTGGAAGAAGCGATTCCATTCTTAATGATGCCCCAAGATCGGCAAGAACTAGCATATAGAAGATCGATCCTCCTTCTCAGGCACTCTCGGACTAGTTTGAATTAGTTAGTAGAAGGTTCATTTGCTGGGCTTAGCCGTTCCGCTAGAGACTAGTTACTAGTTAATCATATCCCTTTCTCTTCTCTAACGAGGTTATTAATAACTCATTGATAGTGGGCGTGATTGAAGGGAGGATGCCAAAACAAAAGAGAAGGGCGGACACGAAGGAGCGTCTTCAATGAGACCAAGGGCAGTGAGGGCGATCGGAGTGAAGGTTCGGGTTGGCATATCAAAAGTGTCAGGTTCGTGTTTTGGCTTTCTATATCATAAGATAGGCCATGCGTCATAAGGACACGGTAGCGCACCTTGATGTTAATAGACATGGACGGTCTTTCTCAACTTTGTCATTTCGAAATGTCAATCTATTAGGGGGGAGCAAAGGCTTACTGGTGCTTTGTTTAGGGACGGGAGTCAACTTATGAAAGACTCCTCAATCCGGCCTGTGAGAAAGAGGCATTCCAATGGGCGGTACCAATGCTTTAGATTGTTGCTTTCTATTCCATTTATCTCGTACTGAGAAGGAGGAGGAGTAGGAGCTAATTTCAGTATCTAAGTCACGGAAATGCGATCACAACCCGAAATGGATAATCAAACTGCTAAGGAAATTGGCCTACCTCAGAATTTTATTTCCTTGATAATGGAATGTATCACTACCACAAGGCTTTCAGTTCTATGGAATGGGGAAACTACGGAATCTTTCACACCTGGCAGGGGCCTAAGACAGGGGGATCCTTTGTCCCCCTACCTGTTTGTATTATGTTTAGAAAAATTGTTTGTTTCACCCAACTTCCACAAGCTTACAGCTCGGGAGATCAGTGCTAGATGTCAAATTCCTCTCACTGCAGACCTAGGCAAGTACCTGGGAGTACCCCTCATACACAAGAGGGTCTCTAAAACGACTTACTACCACATACTCGAAAAAGTGCAAGATAGGTTGGCTGGATGGAAGGCAGAGCAGTTGTCTATGGCTGGAAGAACATTGCTGGTTCAGTCTGTAACCTCTGCTATACCTGTATACACCATAGCAAACAACGCGTATTCCGGAAGCCATAAACCAGGAAATAGATAGGAGGAACTGCAGATTTGTGTGGGTGGGGGAACAAGGATAACAAAAAGAGGAAACATTTAGTGGCTTGGGATAAGGTGTGTAAAGAAAAAAAGGGAAGGGGGCCTAGGCCTAAGGAGCATGAGCAAGGTCAACACTGCCTCAATGGCACGTATGGGACAGAAAATCCTCTCTGAACCAGACTCATTATGGGCTGCAGTGCTAAAAGGAAAGTATCCAAAGAATTCAAGTTTGCTGGAATGCAAGGCCACTTCTAACTCTTCATATACATGGAGGAGCGTTCTCAGGGGTCAAGAGTTGCTGAAGAAAGGAACTAAGTGGATTGTGGGAGATGGGAAAACAAGAAAGTTCTGGAAAGATCTATGGATAGGGGACCAACCGTTGTTAGCCTGCGCTTTGGGCACTATACCAGCTGAGGAAATGGACTCTCAAATCTGGGACTACACAGATGGAAGAGGCAGTTGGAACTAGGAAAGCTTCTCTCATTGGTTACCTGAAGATGTGATCAAATGTATACGTGCCATCCATATATCCACAGAGGACAGCTGCCCAGATACTATGAGCTGGAAAGGGTCCAATAATGGCAAATTTCCATTCAAAAGCTGCATATGATCTCTTGGAGGAAGAAGCCAGTTGTGATGAAGAGGCATAGTGGGTGAGTCTCTAGAAGGGTAAGATCCCGCCTAAACTAAAGCACTTCTTTTGGCTAGCCAGACAAGACAGATTGTTAACAAATAAAGTGCGTCTTACCAGGCACTTAACCACTGATTGCTCGTGCAAAAGCTGTGGATTCCCAGTGGAAAACTGCCTACACATTCTAAGGGACTGCCCTATGGCAAGGCCAGTGTGGGAGCAACTCATCCCTCACAACCTTCACCAGCATTTCTTTGGCCTAAACCTCGGAATATGCTCAGTTACAGCTGCTGAATTATGGTCCCTGTACCATGGCTTGATGATAGCATGGATGGAGGGCCATAGGAAGGTGGCTGTCACAGTGGACTCCTCTGCTCTGCGGTGGTTACCTTAGTTTCGCGGGAACCAGAAAGGACTAACCCACACGCCCCCCTCATCAGTGCTTGCCTAACTAGAGGTCCCCTTCTCTATTGGGTGCCATCCCGTCACTCGGGTGAAACCTAACTGACTAAATCTCCGGTGAGGAGAATGGTTCCTCGCCCGTGACTCGCGATGTCTTTCCGCCTAGAAGTAGAGCATTTAAGAAACTATCCGTCAACTTAATCCTCTTTTCCATGCATGCCTGTCTAGTTAATAATGCGATCTCTGGAATTCGCCGGCAGTGAGTAAGTCAACCGAGTCTGATCTTCTTTCCCCATCCTCCATGCCCACTATTGGTGGATCGAGAGGGGTATATATAATGGGCGTGGTTGGTTGATCAAAACCCTTCTCCCGGGGTGGATGCGTATGGAGTGGACTCCCCTCATCTACTTTATTGAATAGCCGGAAAGAGATGCAGTCGATTGGTACCTCGATCTCTATCTATGATGCAGTTCGTGCAATGCGGTTGATTACGATCTCGATCTAGCGAATGACCCACCGGCGACCATTCCCCCTCCATTAGATTACCGAATTAAAGAACGTTGGTTGTAGCGATTCCTGCTGGAAGTGGTTATGGCCGATCGACCCGAGTATAAGCAACAATAGCTAGGGAAAAATACAGGAGCAGAACCATTCATTGGAGAGACAGACCCTGATCAGTCAGTTGCCCGAGTGGTGACCCGGAACCGCTTTCAGCAGCTGGTAAGCCGCTGCTGTTCTAGAACCGTGAGATTCTATTCTATATCTTGTTTTAGCTTTAACTTAACAAAAGTTTACCAAGCTTCCGTTCGAGTGGATTCCGAAAGGGGGGGTTAGTCCTTTTTTCAATCATTTCTACATTACCCTTTTTTTAGCCTTATTAAGTTAAGAAGCAAGGAATTGTGCTAGTTACGGTTTCTGCTTTCAGCGGTATCGTATAGTTTCGTAGAGTCTCGATCACACGGATGTACGCCTTGATACGGCGGGGCTCGTGGGCCTCTTTCATCGTCACCTTCTGATGATCGTGTAAAACGAATTAGGAGGTCTTCCGTGAGAGAGGGCTTGCAGCACTCTCTTATGGCAGCACTACTCCTAGATGCCAATATCGGATTAGCTAGGCGAGTATGGTGACAGCGATCACTACAGAAAACCGAATACCGCTATCTCTCAGGTAGGCAAGCGTTATAGTGGAAGCGACCACTCGGCTACTTAAGCCAAATGCGAACCTAGCTGTAAACATTAAGCGCTTTAGTGCAGATGGGTCATGCACGTCGATATGCCCTTGCCATGATGAATCTCTGTCTTGTGGAAGGACTCGGCAGCGTCTCGCGTAAGGGGAAAAAACATAAAGACGAGAAAGAAAGGCGCTATACAAAAGGTGTCATTGCCACCTTGACACTAACCGCAAAACGAACGGTACCAAGAAATTCTGTCCTAAACGAAATCGGGGCATACTGTCTATGTGGTCCTAAAAACTGGAGTGGAAGGTTTTGATCTTCTCTTCCCGATTCCTATACCATACGCATCTATCCTCATCTAGAGCAATGCCGTGTCCACCTTCTTGAACTAAAGGACATACGCCAGCTTAAAGAAAAATTCCATATCCACCCCACAGACAATTATGAACCCCAAAGAGCAAGAGCAGGTTCGGGCCCCCTTAGCTCAACTCTAAAAAGCTCTATACGCTCAATAGCGCGGTGTTTAAGGCAAATAAAATAAACAGTAACGCAGGCTCTTTCCTAACAGCTCCAAACTAAACTAGCGATAATAAAAGCACGAAAAAGGCCACTCAGCGCGCTTTTAGCGCTCGCCTCCTGACTAGGGGCATTGAAGCTCACCTTATAAAGGAAAAAAAGGATGAACAGAATGTCCGAAAAAAAGAACTAGCCAAGCTTCTTCACAAGCGAAGAAAGGGAGACTAGACAGCAAGAAATAAGGATCGTCGACTAGACGGATCTACTACAAGAGGTGAAAGCACTTCGTTGCTACTGGCTTTCAATCTCGATCTGCCAACAGTCAATCTAAAAGAGGCCTTGCTTGGTCAGGACTAAGTCATAAGCGAAAAAATAATCTTCCTTTAGCTCCATGGCTCTAGCCGGCAAGGGACAAGGATAGAAAGGAGTTCCCAAATGCTCCCTATTGGGATAAAAACCTCTTCTGATGCCTTTTATTCTTCATAGTGATCTCCTCTACCCGAAAAACCACGGAACCGCTACCTCTCGCCCCTTATCTTCTTATCTGATTTACTTTCCGTCCCGTTTACCTCTATTTTTAGGGATTATGATCAGCAACTGGCACACCATAAAGAATAGGCTTTTGGCTAAAAAGAATAATAGCATTGCCTCGGTATACAACCATTCTATATTCATTGCCTCCTCGTATTACGTATTATAAAAGGTAACCAGATCTCCTCACTTGAGTTCTTTGCATTGGGCTCGCTCGCTTTGTTTGTTCATTGGAGGAAAGCGTTTATGGAGCTTCATGGATCAGCCCGCTGTCCTTCTGTCTCTGAGATCCCCAATATGAGTGATACCAAGATGGCTGACTGGAGTGCCACAAATCAGCTGGTCATGTCATGGCTTCTCAATGCAATTGAGCCCACAATTGCTACCAGTCTGATGTTTATGGCATCGGTTAAATAGGTATGGTCTTATCTCCATGATCTTTATTCCAGAGGAAATGAAGCTAAGATATTCCAGCTTGAATAAGAAGTTCCAAATCTTAGTTAGTGGGATATGACTATTGCTTAGTACTATACTCAACTTAAGACCATATGGTCAGAGATCTTCTTATATCAACCAGTTCCTTCCTACATTTGTGATTGTTCCAATGCCCAAGGAAAACAGAGGTTATGCAAAAGTGCACGTCTCCTTTTTCACGTAGAGCAGGTTTTCCCTCAATGTAGAGGCCTTATGAGTTCCCTGGGTACTCCCCAGATCGCGAGTACTGATAGATATTGGGTCTACCCATCGGCCTTCTCTAATAGGGCACTCAATCAATCTCCAATCGATCTATCAATCCTTAGATTGTGCCTGAATTCGCCTTTCGGGTTCCTCTAACAGAGAGCCAATAGATCGCTCGCCAGTTGCGAGTTGCGATCTGCTCTTTCTCTTCCTATCACTAGGTCGGCCCGTCGGATTATAGTGCTCGACGATTCTATTAGTCTGGTACTGGTATCCTTCGGGAACGAAGAATTCGAGTCAACGGGGGAATCGATCAATCGCCCCAGGTCTCAGGTCATCTCGTTTAAAAGTATGACCGCGGTCCTTCGCTCCACTCATTTTTGAACAACTAATCAGACCTGGCTGAACTTGGAACGACATAGATCAAAGGGTCGTTCATTAGCCCTACTAGTAAAGCACAGGAAAAAGAGGGATTGATTTCGACCTTGCTTTTAGTTGTAAGGCTAGCTTTTGACTTATAGGGCGCTTAGGCTTAGCTCATCAAACAAGTGCGCCAAAGGTGGGGGATGGTATCATATTATCTTATAATAGGGCACGCCTGCTTTTAGCTCGTAGTTTCACTCTCGCTTTTGCCTTACCTTCTATTATATTAGTAAAGGGCGAATGAGGGGCGTGTGCATTTTCTTTCTTTCTCTCGCTCGATCGCTTCAATGCCTATAATTTGAGAGATAACAGGAGACTCTCGAATTCGAAGATGTGACACAAATAATGACTCTCTTCGCCGGGATGTCAGCAGGTTAGGCAGCTCTAAGGTTTTTTATATTCGGTGGAAGGAAGGCTGAAACTCTGCCCCAACCAAGTGAAACTAAGGGTCTGAAAGAGTTCACGATCTGATCTATTATGGGGTCTTAACCCTCGGAGGACGGCTAAGAATTTCCATTAAAAGGAGCGGACCGATGGGGTCGTTTTTCAAGCACGAATAGAACGATCTAAAGGGTTATGCAACCTAGAGAGATGGCCATATCTCTTTGATGAATGTGGTATCGAGGTTCGGTTCATTTGGAAAAGAGGTCAGTCTTAGGGGAGACCATTCGAATGGTTGAATTTATGACTTCGCTTCGATCTCTTCGACTGAACCTAAAGGAGACTTCGATCATTCAACTTTAGCTTCTGAAGGAATCATGTCACTTGGAATTTCGGAAAGTGAATCTTCTCTTTCAGATCCTGGCCTTGGTAGAACTTGTCTTTGATTGGGATTTCGATTGAAAAGATGTTAGGTCGGTTCCTCATGTGCCTAAGAAGCCGAGGCAATCTCGATTGAAGCCAATTCAAAAATTT
>CAIGRL010035726.1:47500-52500 GCA_903798325.1 Fraxinus xanthoxyloides
AAAACTAGAACATGTTTAATAAGCCTTAGTCGACCTCCGGAGGACAAGAATTTTCTTTTCCAACCTGAGATTCTCTTTTTCATTTTCTCCAGTAGAGGAATTTATTCTCTTGAGAGACAAGAAAACATCCAGGTACTTGATAGGAAAACTACCATTTTTGATTCCTCTTCAATGATCTGGAATTTCTCTGAGTAGCGCTGTTCGAGAGGAAGCACTGGCTCTTATCGAAATTTACCTTTTGGCCATTATAACATTACAATCAGTTTCTTACTTTACTTGTTTCCAGAAAGATTTGCAGCTTCTTAAGATTCCGTTTATGGCTATTATACAATAATATTATATATAACATCGTTCGCAAAGAGAAAGTAAAGTGGGAGAGTGCTGGGCACGATCTCGAAGCATGGTAAGGTGTTATCATTTTCAATGATACCAACTCCTGTAGGCCCCGGCTTAGTACTTCTTCAGCTAAAATCAACAGGCTAGGTTTGGAACCCTTGTCGCAGCCCTCGAGAAGCTGGAAAGTACCCATGTGGCACACCATCCACAAGCACTCCAAAGTGTTCATTACATAAACATCCATGTATAAAATTCCACCATTTATCACAAAAGCTCATTCGATCCAAAAAGATGCTTTTGCCATATCCTTACTTTCTTTTGACCCCCCTCCCTCCTATTATATTAAGCCTTTAGGTTTAGTTTAAATCCCCTATCACTTAAAGCCACCTCGTGAGCCAAGGAGATCTTCTCTACTTAGTCCTTTAACAAAAAAAAAGCCCTCTGAAAAATGATTCTAGGGAGAATCAAACTCATTCTTCGAGCTAGAGAGAATTTTTTAGAAAAAGTTACAAAGCTCTCCAAAAAATATCCCATAAATAATAAATAAAGGTAGGTCGAAATTGGTGAAAATGTAAAGCACGGAATAAGGGCAATTCAATTTGAATTCAAAGGGTGCCGAAGGCGCCTTCAGAAAAGAAATTTTGAACCCCCTGACCAGGTCGTCTTCAAAAATCTGCCAACAGTGAGAATAAAAGAGACCTGGGAATCCATCAATTTAAAAGATAGGAGAGGCGCAGCCCCCAACCAAGGGAGCGCTTACGTCCAGTATGTCCCCCCTTATTCCCGACATGCTATGGTGCCCCAGGGCCGTCTCGCGAAGATCTTCGATCCGAACCTTCGCATCTACTCTCTCTCTCTCTTAGAGTATGAACCACGCCTTCGCTATCGCAAGAATATAGCGATCGAAGAGCTATGGCTCAGCTGCTTCGCGTATTACACCGTATTGCCCGAAGGGGGCATGCTGCAAGAGCGTAGGTGAGTGATAAGCGTAGGAGGCGTGCCCGAAGGGCAGCGGCAGCAGTGTGGTTCCACATGCCGTCGCTAGATTGAGATCTGCAGGGTGGCGGGTACTTCGACTGCCTTGTATCAGGTGAAGAGAAGGGGGTGGTAGGCTTAGTAGGGCTCGAACCTACAATATCACCGTTATGAGCGGTACGTTTCAACCAATTAAACTATAAGCCCTTACGGATCTCTACATGCAATTCGCTCACTTAGGGAAGAGCGGATGGAAAGAGGAGGCCTTTGCTCTATCTGCTTCTTCCTCTTCCCAGGAATGAACAATTGGATTCAAAAAAATGATTTTTCTATTTAATTTTATTATTGTTTATAGATAGATATAGAATATTCTATATCTATTATTATTATAAATAATATAATTTAAGCAAGCGGCCCTTTCGCGACTCAAACAGCCGGTCCACTTTCCGGCTCGCAACGGCTCAAACGGGCGGGGGCTCTCTATTTGCTTGCAATGCCGGCTGTTCGCCTTTAGTTAGAAGTAGAAGTAGAGGGTTTTTTTGAACACACTAAAAATTAAAAAAAAAAGTAAAAAAGTATGGATGAAGTAAGAAAAAGTACATAAGGAGTGAGAAAGAAAAACTTGGTTACGGGAACCGAAGGTTAGGCCGACTACTTTAGTAGAGATACACCTAATAAAGTTTATTCCTACCCTTCCCCTTTCTGTCAATGTTGCCAATTCCCAGAATACTAATGTACCCTCGTGTATACAGTTGTCCAACTACTTTCTTCTTCCGACTTCTTTTTCCGCATCTGTCGTATTCGGGAAAGCTTGCTTCGTGGCGGAGCATTTAGCAATGCCAGCAGCCTGGTGAGGGCTGGCTGTCTGAGGACAGGTTAAGGCAGGGCCTGCTGGGCTTGCTTCTCATGAGATTGGGTGAGGGAATCGGAAAGGGGCTCATAAACCGGGCTTTTGGGCACACGGAAAAGGGGAAGTGGATAGAGGGTGCTTCTCAGCTAGAGTTGGGGGTGGGGTCGCTAAAGTGGCTAGGGTGAGTCTTCCTACACGGCTGGACGCCCGGTTCTAGACAAAGCTGCGGGGGTTACCACCACATCCTTTCCCGATAGACTCGAAGCTCTTCATAGTCAGGCGGGGTATAAAATCTTCTCTCAAAAAGAGACAGACCAGAGATGACAGAGGAAGGTATTCGATTCAAAAAATATACGGCAGTCAAAACAGCTTCATCCAAAAATTGACTAAGGACAGAAGCAAGCTACAAGCATTAGCAACCGCTTTCGTTTAACCTTATGTAAAAAAAGTAAAAAAGAAGCAGCGAAGAAAACAAGACACTAAGTTGTTGCGCTAACTCGCTAGCGCTAGCGCACTACGGCTTTTCAGCTTCCTGCAGGTCCTTTCATTCCCTCCGCCTTATACGGACTTAAAAGAGTACCTAAGGCGTATTAGTGGTTTATTTTCAAAAGGGCTTTATTTTGACCGTAGCTTTTAGACAGCTAACAGCTAAGCCACTAATCACACAGTCACTACTGAGACAGCTCATAAAAGTCGTTTCACCCCTATTCCCTCTAAAGCTTCTCTTAGGAGAATCCCTTCGCTACACTCGACTTAAAGGCACCTACGAACTCACTCATAAGGAAACTCGTCAAGTAGGTCTTTCGAGCCTTTTTACAAACTAAAGTCCTAAAGAAAAGCAACCCCAATCCCTCCCCAGCCCAGGTCAAAGGTCTCCCCGCTCTTTTTTGGGGTAGAGTCAAGTTCGTTACGATCAGCAAATCAGCCCCGCATCGTATCGATAGCCGATTCAGATCACCTACCCAAGCCTGCCTAACCTAATTGTGTGTGAGCAATGAATCGTGACAAGTCGACCGATCCATAATGAAAGCACCTGTAGATAGAAGCCGTTTGTCGACCGGTGGACTCATCCTCAATGCCGTTTAGGCTCCCCTGTTCAGTCGGTTGTCTGCCGCCTTTCTTTCCCATGCCCGAGATGGCCTTATGGGTAGCAGCCTCCAACAGAGATAGAGATGGCTTTGTGGTCAACTTCTATTCTGCTTGTTGGAAGGTTCGTCCGGATCTCTTCCCAGGTCAACCCACTCAATATCCGAGAGAGGGTAGGCTTTTGGCGGCCGCAGAGACGGCGGATAACGCAGCGGATGATACGTACTTGGAAATAACCGGATCATAGAAAAGTTTTTTCATGCCTTGACTCTACCTCGGTTTGTTCGGAAATCATGGTAGTCTTTTCATGGAGATTATTGGGAACGGAAATGGGCCTGGGGTTAAGAACAACGACAGAACTGCCTTCTGTCTGTTGCCATGGAATGTATAGGTAGGGTTTTATGCTTGGAAAGCCCGTTCCGCGCTCTCTATCCCCTATTTTTTGAGGTCCCCACTTTAGTATTCGTGTTCGCTGAATTCCATCCAGCCTTCTTTCATGGATAATCATTAGTATTCCTCTCGCTAGCTATCCTTAGTAAGAGGGGGAGGACTTGATGTGACTACTATTAGACCTCCAATCCGGAAAGACTCTACAATCATTATGAGCGGATAAACCTTTCCTTTCCCTTCTATAGAGAGGTTGCCCCTTTCTCCCCGGGTAGTTCACTCACTCCCAGTGCCTACCATTTCTATATACTTTTTAAAATAGAAGAGAGGTAGTCGCAGCAGGTTTGGAACCCTGTCCTATCACCTTTATCAAATCCCTAGCTCTCTTCCTTAGTGCAACTGTCCTATTCTTACCATGGGAATATCTATCTTTCTTTTTTGTTTCATATCTATACTTTCGGATATAAAAGCGGACGGTATCGTATATGAAGAAAGAGATTGTTGACGTTAGTAGACTAATCTATTCATTGGTAGGGCATTTCTTCCTGTGACCGCCTTTCCTACCAAAAAGCTAACCCAACAAAATCCGGGTTTTTTCTAGACTAGACCTTCGGGATTTTGTTGGGGTTCATACATGCATTGATCCAGTCGAAGAACCTGCTTCAGAGCGACTACTCCGCCTAGCGTATCTTACTGCCCGCCCCGGGTTCTATATGCTCGGTTCCACAATCAATCCCAGATTCATCTATTTGAGGGAGGTCCAATTCCGCGCTCTTCTAATTGCTTAGAAGGGTTCAAGAACCCTTTACTTTACATCTAGGGCTCATCGAAGCCCTATTCTGTATATTCAGGAACAGGGCTATCAAATGGTCGACTGTGAAACCCATCAGGGTTAAAAAAGAGTATACTTTAAGCCCTCGATCGGCAATCGTTCAACGGACTACTTTTGCGATGTCTGTCACATAAAGAAGCTCAGCAAGCCTTGCAAGAAGTACATGCTTTACTAATAGGGGCATAGTAATAGTGGTTTGCTGGGTTGGTTTTGCTCTCTACCTTCTCACGGGGGGATGGAAACAAGAGAGGTCAACTGGAGTGGAAGCCAAAGGACGGGGCCGAGAATCTGTGATCGATCCGAAGAACCACTGCCAGATACGATTCTGCTCCCCCTTCGTACTACCAAAAAATGAGATTCTTGCCCGGCTTTCTTTCGGCTTAAGAAGGCTGCAGTGAGAATGAGGATCACTTCGGAACTCTAGGGGAATGGGCGTTTTAGGGCGGGATCTAAAAGCTCTCCAACGTGTTGCGGAGCCTTCGGCCGTGAGAGGGTCTTTTGGCTTCCTCAGGGCCGTGTGAAGCTTAACTTGCT